>JAQFZC010003810.1:0-17695 GCA_034695205.1 Dicyrtoma fusca | reverse complement strand
TCATGTTTGCACGAATGTACAGATCACAGATTCTCTTCCTAATCTCATGTTGCTCGGTTAGTTTGTCATCACCTCTTACAGAGTCATTGGAGATTTCGTATCCAAGATAGCGTGTGCTCGCCGATATTTGTACAGGTGTATTGTTAAAGTTGATGATGGTATTGATCTGCTTCTGTTTAAGCCAATTTGGCCGCAATATTTGTAGCACTGTTTTGGTTTCGTTAAATACTAACTCATGATTTTCAGCAAATGTATTGCAGATTCTGAGCATTTTGTGTAGGCTTTTTACGGTAGATGATATTAGAACGAGATCATCAGCGTAGCATAGGTGATTTATTGTGGTTCCATTTATTTTGCAGCCGACGTCAAGAGCAGTGAGCTCTAGGCTTAGGTCGCATTCAATATGAAAATATGCATTCATGGCTTAACATAAGCCGACGCTATGCGTCATGCATACATGTGGCTAAAATCTTGGACTGATTACATAGCTTAGAGCTGTCCAAAACAACATTATTATGTCAATTTCGGAGCAATGGCAGACTTGTTCAATTAGGGTTTTTTGACGATTAACTGCTTCGTAAAATAAGTATAAGGAAATTGGCGTAATAGCGTAAAAATTTAGTTTTACATTACAGTATACGTTACTCAAGCGAAAAGTAAAGTAGGTACTGGTGTTTCTGTAGCAACAAATAATATATTGTGATCATTTTGAATTGAAATGGCAAAACTCCACAAAGACCGTGCTAATCAAATAACAATGAAATTCCTTTGTAATTGTTGCATAATTCCCTTTAGTTTCAACGCAGAAACATGGAAACTTTCCCAGGAATCTGTCCTATGGAAAGTGTGGTTGTCCAACTTTTTCGTGAGCTTCTACTTCATTTCTGCTTTCTACGAAACTATTACACTTGTGCAAATCATGTACAATAGTCAGTCCCAGTCCGAGGACAGTGAAGGCTTGATTTTAAATTTTAATCATTTCGCGGTAAATGTTTTAAGGATTTTCTGCTATTCTGTTAGCGTACCTTTCGTGATTTTAGAATATTTAATTCTATTTGAATGTGTCATTGTAATCCTTGTATGCTCATCAGGGTTTTTGTGTTAAATTCAGATAAAAATTAATTAGAATTAGTTGTTTTTGTTTTACTTCTCTTAAACTTGTCTAAATTATATCGATTTTACGGCATGACTGAGTTGGAGAAGGAAGACCGCTGCCGTCACCAACTTTCCGCAAAGTTCACAAATCTGGCAGCATTTATTTCCCTACATAGCCTCCAGTCCAGTACTTCAACGTTCAACCTACTAAATTCAACTACTTTAATCTATAGTTTGCTCTTTGAAATGAGGTTTGGTATTGGCCAACGCAATGTGTTGAATATAGGGAACGACGCACATGGACTTGAATTCATTTTACGTTCGTCTTTATTTGGTTTTTGCTCTTACAATTCTACCTACTATCATACCTACTCTCTGTCCTTGTCCATAAACAAAGGATTATTGCCTATTGCTATTTTCCTAATTTTGGCAATTTTGGCTTCCGGGTCTTCCCTACTTATTGCAGAACGTCTGACCAATTTATTCGCCTGGAATTATTTGCGATGTTGGAAATAAAGAAAATGTGGTAAATTGATATAATAATACACACGTCTATAATATATATGCTAATTATCTCTATTAGAGTTTCTGAAAGACATTTTATGAAATTACTTTTGTTTCGAATACTAGCAAAAATACTTCCAACTTTCAGTGAGCAATTTGAGCTCGTCATTCAGTAGTGCCACAAAACAAAATAAGCATATTTTTATGAAGAGTATTAATTATATTTATTTGAGAAAATACAAATAACATATTTACAAAAAAATTGTTCTTTCCTTTTGTTGGAAATGTGTTGGATGGATATTGTGGTTAAGAGCAACGATTTCGTAATAATCGTCAATAAACTGCAAGCGTTGGCAGTTTTTGTTGTGTCAATTTTAACACAAATTCGAGAGTGCCAACATATTTACCACTAAACTAGAAATTCGAATGCTAACTGGGACACGTACATACATAGGACCAATTTATTCGCCTGGAATTATTAGGGAAGTTGGAAATACTAAACAGATACGAAAGTGTTTTATAATAATGCAAAAAAGTACGATATTAAGTTAGCAGTTTTAAGTAATAGCAGTATTACTATTTCGCCACGTAAAGAATATAACATTATCTCAGCTTCATACAAACCTTCTTTCGAATTTAACCTAGTAACAGTTGAAAACGGAAATAAATAACAGAATTCCTAGCGAGGATTCCTAGAGTTGGATTTCAGTGTAGTCAACTATGGATTTTTGCGTTTAACTACTGGGTGAAACATGTGCAAAGAATTGGCAAAATTCAAAGTATGTATTTTTTAGTTGTACACTAAATTAAACGTAATTCAAGCGACAAGTAAAGTTAAAGTTTTTTTGTCCCACCAAAAATTACATCGTAAAAATTCTGAGTTTAAATGGCAAAACTCAACAAAGACCGTGGTAATCAAATAACAATGAAATTCTTTTGCAATTGTTGTATAATTCCTTTTCGTTTTAACCCAGAAACATGGAAACTATCCCAGGAATCTGTCCGATGGAAAGTTTGGTTGTCCAACTTTTTTGTGGGCTGCTACCTCCTTTCTGCTTTCTACGCTACGATGACCCTTGGGCAAATAATTTACAATAGTCAGTTCATGTCCGAGGACAGTGAAGGCTTAAGTTTAAATTTAAATCATTTTGCGGTACATTTTATGTGGATTTGCTGCTATTCTGTTAGTGTCCCTTTTGCGATATACTTTAAAGAATCAAACCATCTTTTTACGGTGCTTTGGAACGAAATTTACTTTGATGGGTCAAGAATAAATTTGTTAGCCAATGCTTCTGGGAATAGCAGTTCAATTCAGCGCAGGTTGAAAATGCAAAACGAGCGTTACAATTCTGGAATTATCAAGGCAAAGAATTCTTCTGCAGTATATCTCGAAGATGCTATGCATGGCTGGCATTCTGTCAGTGGTTGTGCTCCTCAGTGACCCGACTAGGCCTCAACTTCTGTATAACCTTTTGCAAGGGAAGTATCAGATGATATGTACTTTCGTACTTTGCGGGTTACTTGAATCCTGGATTTGCTTAATGGCAGTTTCAACAGCGTACTTTGCTATTACGTTGCATTTGTCGCTCTTCGAGCACTGCAACATGCAGTTAGAGGCGGCTGCTACAATGCTTACGTGAGTAAATTTTTAGATTTGAATGTTGTTTTAACTTCGGGTACAATGGAAAAGAACCTAGTTTTCTTAAATGTTATTTTTGAAAATGCAACATTTTCTAGTGATGAGCATGCGCCCCCTAACGTAGAGGACACTCATACTGCAATCAGTTGCTGTAGACGAATACATCTCCTGGCTCATCTGTTTAACCGAAGTAACTCGACGCCCATTTTTTCCCTAAAGATCGGATTGCTCACGTTAAGCATTGGCGGGCTCTACTTTGCCGTCCGTTTCTACAACAGTGAAGACAGCAACACGTCCCACATTGCTTTCATGAGTGCTTGTTTGGGACTGGAGGCGTCAGTGGTCTACTGTTTCTTGTACGAAAAAGCATTTCAAATCCCGGAAAAGCTGGAGTGGTGCAAGAAGCTGATTTCCATGAGCTGCATTGGAAATACAAAGGCCACAGCCAGCAAAAGTGCTCAACAGGTTCTAAGGTCAATTCCGAACATAGGTATTCAAGTTGGAGGGTTTAATACTATGGAGAGGCTGTCAACACCAATATTCGTTGACTTTGTGGCATCGAAAGTTGCGTCGTTGCTCATAACCTTTACTTAGTAGAAGTTCGGAATAATATCATCTAGTTGTCTTAAACCTCAAACTATGAAGAATTTCGTCCAGCCTAAGAATTTAGTGCCTAAACACGACCGTAAACCTGGAATGAGATGGACCATTGATACAACTTATAATTAAAGTCAAAAATATACATTGCAAACAATGCCGAGACATAAAATAACTGCAAAATTATCCTGAATATTTGAAGTTACAGAAAATAATTAACCACTACCATAATTATCTTTAAAATAGTGAAAACGTTCACACCCACATTAATTGTATCTTACTTGCCTCGTCAGTTGAGCAATTACTATTTAAAGTAATTGTTAGCTAGACACTCATTCGTTAAATACTTCTGGTTATACGATATGTACTTAAGAACAATCATATACAATTTATTATATGAATACAGCAATTTAAATTTATTGCTACCATTCACGAATGTGGCTACACTCTATAGTAGTGTTTGGAAGCTTTAAGCTGCCCGAAAGAACATCATTACGAGCAATTCCGGTGAAATAACACACGTGGAGAATTAAGCCATTTTGACGTTTAATTATTGAGTTAAATATGTTTCACAAATTGAGCATACTTCAAGCATTCATCCTTGAACTAAAGTATGCAGAAGAGAACGCAGAAGTGCTAAAGCAGTTAGTCAGTCCTACTAACATATAAATTGGGACTTGGGATCATTTCTTAAAGTACACTTTTAAAATGGGAAATCTCCGTCCAGACCGTGCAAATCAAATCACAATGAAATTTCTTTGCAATTTTTGCATAATTCCGTTTAATTTTAACTCGGAAACATGGAAACTTTCCCCTGAATGTGTCCAATGGAAAGTTTGGCTATCCAATGGTTTCGTGGGCTGCTACTGTCTTTCGGCACTCAACGCTGCAACAACATTTGCGCATACAATTTACAATAGTCGGCCCCAGTCTAAGGGCGATGAGGGCTTAAGTTTAAATTTAAATCACTTTGCGGTAAATTTTATGTGGATGTGTTGCTATTTGGTTAGCATACCTTTTGCGATATACTTTAAAACGTTAACGCATCTCTTTGCCGCCCTTTGGAATGAAATGTACTTCGAAAGATCGAGCCAAGCCAGTCCACTTTGTTATAGTAGTTCTACAAGGCGTGGTTTTAAAATGCGAAAAGAGCAGCATTTCTCTGTTCAGGGTTTATCGATGCAAAGGATTCTTTTGAAGTATATTTCGCAAATGCTCTGCATGGCTGATATCCTAGCAGTTACTGTGCTTCTCAGTGATTCGACGAGGCCACAACTTCTGTACAACCTTTTGCCAGGGAAATATCAGACGATGGGTACTTTCATCCTTTTCGGGATAGTTGAATCATGGATTACCTTAATAACGGTGTCCACTGCTTACTTTGCGTTTACGTTGCACTTGTCGCTCTTTGAGCACTGCAGCATGGAGTTGGAGGACGCTGCTACAATGCTAACGTGAGAACATTTTGAAATTTGCATGTTTTAACAGCGGATGCAATAGCAAAGAACCTAGTTTTTTAACTGTAATTTTTTAAAATGCACACATTTTCTAGTGATGAACATGCGCCCCCTAACATAGAGGACACACATACTGCAACCAGTTGCTGTAGGCGAATCCATCTCCTGGTTCATCTCTTCAACCGAAGTAACTCGACGCCCATTTTCTCCCTAAAGATCGGCTTGCTCACGCTAAGCATTGGCGGGCTCTACTTTGCCGTCCGTTTCTACAACAATGAAGACAGCAGCACGTCTCATATTGCCCTCATGAGTGCCTGTTTAGGACTGGAGGCCTCAGTGATCTACTGTTTCTTGTACGAAAAGGCATTTCAAATCCCTGAGAAACTGGAGTGGTGCAAGAAATTGATTTCCGTGAGCTGCATTGGAAATACGAGGGCCACAGCTAGTAGAAGTGTTCTGCAGATTCTCAGGTCTATCCCAAATATAGGCATTGAAGTGGGAGATTTTAATACCATGGAGAGGTTGTCCACACCAATATTTGTTGACTTCGTGGCATCGAAAGTAGCGTCTTTGCTCATTACCTTTAATTAATTATTCAGTTTATGCACAAAAGATACAAGCTCTTTAACAATAATAGTGTTTAATCAATTTAAAATAAAGCTAAAAATTGTGTACCCAAACAAAACACAATGGATTAAGTTTTATAAATAAATTAATCAGTTTCCTTCTTTTCTCATTGTTGTTGCCTTTAGTTTAGTTAGTAACATTTTACGATTCGCATACGCCCATAATTACATCCCCTTGGAATGTTGCTTTAATAAAATCATGAGATGACACGTTTTAACTTTAGCATTAAAATTAGCAATTTGTTGTTTTAAAAATTCCTTACCTCGTGCAGAGCAAAAACTCAGTATAATGCTCCTAATCAAAATTTAAGTATGAATAATACTATTTCTGCACAGAGTTGAATCATTCCTAAACAGTATTATAGTAATGTTTATTTTTAGTACATATATTTTGTAATAATTAATATTATATATGATATTATTTAATAAATATTATGTATTATACTAATCAATATTTATCGCAGTAGTAGTAAAAGCCACTTTGGCTCTCAAGTGGCTAAAATGGCTAAAAGTGGCTAAAGTAGTAAATAGTAGTAAAGTAAGTAAAGTACTGTATAATGATAAATTCAATAATTCGTAAGCTTGAAATCACAAAGTATTTTATTACTTTGCCAGCGTGCTGTAGTTTGTTCCCCAAAATTATAGACAGTTTATGTTATAAACAACAAGAGTAAACAGTAGCTATAATTTAAATAATTCTAAGCTCTAAGTTATAGTTACTTATATTTTTAAACTGCTTTCGTCTCATACCTAATCATAGTTATTATACTTATAACTTTCCAGCAGACTACTAGGATACATTATTATTGTTTATCGAGATATTGTAACTATTGCTGATGTCATTTCTCTCTTCTTATACCTTATTCTGCAAGATTTACAACGTTATTACTAACTTGCGGGTAACTTATTTTGCCACCCACCATTAGTGAGGTATTCCAACGCTCCCAACTATACTTTCTTTCGATCTTTTTCATATAAAACTTGGTTCTGGGCGTCTACACAGCAATGCAATGCTGGCAATCTTCCATGGATCGGTTCAATGAGCTTTATGGACTGCCATTTTATTCCAGCTGTTTAAAGCGTTCATAAAATTAGCAGAGCAACCAATTATCACTGTTCGCTTTGATTTATTCTTGAGTCTGATTCCTTTATAATTTATAATTTGTTCTTTGAAATAATGGTTTTTATTGGCCAGTGCCATGTGTTGAATAAAGGGAACGATAAATGGACTTAGATTTTTTTACTTTCGTCTTCCTTGAATTTAGCTCTTACAATTCACATTTCAAACCCTACTCTTTGTCCGTAAACAAATAATTCCGTTTGTCCTAATTTTCACAAAGAAACTTCCAAGTCATTTCTACTTATTGCAACATGTCTTACCAATTTATTCGCCTGGAATTATTTGCGAAGCTAAAAATAAATAAAAGGTAAATTATTATAATGATGCACACGCCTATAATATATATCCTATTATTTCTATTAGAGTTTGTGAAAGAAATAGTTAATTATTTGTGTTACGAATACAAGCAAAAATACTTCCAACATTCTTTGCTAATTATTATATTCCCAGTGAGCAATTTCATGAGATCGTCATTAAGTATTTGAAGGCGAATGAAATATTCCAAGAGTCATCCTTGGCTGAGAGCGGGCCTTGAGAGGGCCTGTCGATCCGCTGGATCTGGGTCAACGGGTCAAGTAGCAGTATCATTGGAATTAGTCAAATGCGCAATAAATACGAGCGACGCAGTGAGAACAACGAAGCAAGTTGAGAATGTCTGTGTGTTTAATTTTATGAAACTACGGGACGACGTTGGTCTCAGCGGTCAAGTTCTTTTGTGATGTAAATGCGTGGGAAAGTTTGGGCTGTTCGACAAAGAGAATTACTTCTTGTTGTTGTGTGTATGTATTTTTATTCTGTGTGTAAAAATAATTTTTGAGGGATATGGGAAAGAATATAAGTTGATTGAAGTCGATTACTGATTGGTGGGAAACTCCTACAGAAAGGAAGGAGCCAGGAATTCTTTGGCTGGACAGAGGAATCGCCAGGTCCAGCAAGTTAGGGTTTTCGTAAGAGCCAAATGGACTTAACATTAAATTTAATTTCTCTTCTCCTATTTCTCATTTCCTTAATAGTATTGTAATACATACTAATTTCCGAGTTTGTAATTTTTGTGTTATAAGTTCTTATAATTTAATTAAATCTTTTGGGGGCTACATGCTAACCAGACTGTAGATCAATTGTGTGAAAAGTGCGGAGAGAAACAATCACGTACAAATAAATTAGAGCTAAGTCTAAACTGGTCACCTGTAAACTGGTCACCTGCGTAAACTGGTCACCTACGTAATCTGGTCAACAAAGCTGGCTAACTGGTTACCGGTTTCCTATGTTATGTGGCTCAAAGCGGTAGTACCGTATACTACTGGATACATTTTAGGAAACAATAGTAATAAAGGCAGTAAGTTATCTGGGGGCAAAACACGGCAATTTAAAAGTTGAACTAATAAGTCAGAAATCCTGAATGTTCTATATGAGCTATCTTAATAGTCTGGGGTAATCAACATCGTGTATTTTAATCCCTCCGAGTGCTCTGTTCACCTCAATCAAGCAGATGCCAGGTAGTATTCGATTTTCCAACTATTAGTAACGGTCTAACAGGGGAGGGATCCCTAAAATGGGCGTGGGTGTGGTCACTAGAACGGTGTTTTACGTATTACATTGCATAATTTAATTCGGCAAAAGAACCGCACTAATATTTTGAACAAATTAAATTAATTAAAATTATTGTTCTTCGATAAGCCGGCGGTATCCGTAGCTATTATCTACTTAATTATGCAATACAGATTTCGGTTTTGGTTACGTTTTGTGAAAACACTGATAAACGTTCAGTTTTTATAACCAAAATTTTTGTTTGACGCTAAAGCATGTATCTTGTCCCGTAACCCAAAGTGGAGTCATTTGTCGAAAAAGCATGTAAAACTATAAAACAATACTTTGGACAATCTAAAACCCTGATTTGCAGCGAAATATTTTGATTTTTGGTATGTACATATTTAGAGCCCATTTGGAATTTCCTGACATTTGTGACTTCTTTCAGTTGACAAGATTTTAAAGGACACAGTTTTAGACAACAACTGCTGTTAATTTTTGTCATCAATAACAAATGTTTGGTGAAGTGACAACCAAAGTGACCCCATTTAATGATCCTTCATCTATTGGGCAGTAACCAATACTTGAAAAATCGAATAATACCTGGCATCTGCTTGATTGATGTGAGTAAGGCACTGCACTGGGGAGAATTAAAATATATAATGTTGATTACACCAGACAAATAAAACAGCTCATTTAGAGCATGCTGACTCAGAATTTCTGTCTAGTTAGTTCAACCTTTAATTGCCATTTGCCCCCACATAACTTACTACCATTTTGGACCGAGTTTGTTTAAGAATCTTCTTAGCGAAAGAGTTGGAGTACTATCGTTTACTAAAATATATTCAATGGCAATAGTATACTGTACTATCCCTTTGAGCCACCGAACATAAGAAAGTGTCCCAGGGGGGGCGGTAAATTGAGAGTCAGAGATTATACCATAGGGGATATTGAAGGACGATCGAATTTTGGCTTCTTAATACCTTTGCAAGTAGTGCCCCAAAACAAACATGGCATATTTTTATGAAGATTATTAATTATATGTATTTGAGACAATACAAAATTACATGTTTACTACGAGTTTGCTGTTTACTTCGGTTGGAAATGTGTCAGATGGATATTGAGGGTAACAGCAATAATTTCGCAATAATTGTCAGCAAACTGCCAGCGTTGCGTTGGCAGTTTTGGTTGTCATTTGTAACGCAAATTCGAGAGTACAAACATATCTAGCTACAAAATCGAATGCTAACTGGGATACGTACTACCAATTTATTTGCCTGGAATTATTGGGAAAGAAAAAAATAATAAAAGGATACAAAAAATTGGTATAGTAATGCAAAGAATTTAAGTAAGCAGTATTAAGTAATAAGAGTATTGCTATTTCACCACGTGAAGAATATATGTAATATTATTTCAACTTAGTACAAACTTTCTTTTGAATGTAACCTATTAACAGTTGAAAACGGAATGAAGTAACTGAATTCCTAGTATGAAGTTTTTTAAATTGAAATGGCAAATCCTCACAAACACCGTGGTAATCAAATAACAATGAGACTCCTATGCAATTGTTGCTTAATCCCCTTTAGTTTCAACCCAGAAACTTTCCCAGGAATCTGTCCAATGGAAAGTTTGTTTGTGCAACTTTTTCGCTCTTTGAGCACTGCAGCATGCAGTTGGAGGAGACTGCAACAATTCTTACGTGAGTAGATTTTTAGATTTGTTTGTTCTAACTTAATTTAGCAAAGAATCTAGTTTTTTTATTGTTTGTTTTAAATGCAAAATTTTATAGTGATAAACATGCGCCCCCTAACGTAGAGGACACTCTTACTGCAACCAGTTGCTGTAGCCGAATCCATCTCCTGGTCCATCTCTTTAACCGAAGTAACTCGACGCCCATTTTTTCCCTAAAAATCGGATTGCTCACGTAAGGCATTGGTGGGTTTTACTTTGCGGTCCGTTTTTACAACAAATGCCTTTGCTTAAAAATGACATCTATTTGTATAGTAATTTTTTTTCTATTACTGCGGTTAGTTCACATATTCTGAATTTTATTTTATTTCCTTAAAAAAAACTAAATAAATCAAAACAAGCTTTAGTTTTGTTAAACTTGTAGGGCATGCACACTACTGCTGGCATCGAAATTAATTACTTGACACTTGAAATTTTAATTCTTTCTATCCACACATTTTAATAGTAATTACTTCAAGTTCGGGTCTTGTGGATTGCAATTTCCTTTTTTACTTTTTATTTATTGTCAAGCTTTCGATCACGAGCTGTGATCTTCACCAGGACCTTATTCATACTCAACAATAACAATGATTCCTGCTACTAAAATTTCTTAACTATTTTTTTCCTGGTAATAATAAAAATTAAAAATATTAAAATAAATATCAATAATAAGTTTTAATTTCATCTACGTAACAATGTAACCAGAGGCACTAGGTATGATTATAAAATTTAAATTTTCGGTAAATTGAAAACAGTCTAGATGACCACCAAAAACTATTCAAGAATAATATAAGAACTGTTCAAGTCCAAAACAAATTAAAACCCCGTTAAAAACATTTTAAAAAACTACAGAATATTACTGTTTGCTACAAGTAATGCGTATGTAATTCTGTTTTCAATTACTTACCAAAAAAATTTACTGCGTATTAAATTGTCTGATCATTTTGAACAGTAATATATTTAGTTTTGTATTATTTTGAAAACGGAAGTTTTTAGTTTTGACAACATTAAAAAGGTCTCAAAACTCAAACTATAAAGAATTTCGTCCAGCCTAAGAATTTAGTATCGGAACAAGACCCTTAACCTGGAACAAAAAGGACTATTGAGACTACTAATTAAAGTAATATGTAAATAGGGGGCTTTGCAAATAATGCCGAGACAGAAAATAACTACAAAATAATCTTGAACATTTGAAATTACAGTAAATAATTAACTACTACCATAATTATATTTAAACTAGTGAAAAGGTTTGCACCCGTCTTAATTGTATTTCAATTGCCTCATCAGTTGAGCAATTACTATATAAAGTAATTGTTAGGTAGACACTCAATATTTGTTAAATACTTCTGATTATACGATATGTACTCAAGAACAATCATGTACAATTAAGGAACATAAAACTACAAATTTAATACACGAATGTGTCTATAGTAGTGTTTCAAAGTTTTGGGCTGCCCCAAAGAACATTATTTCGAGCAATTTCAGCAAAATAGCACATGTGTCTAATTTTGCCCTTTGACGTTTAATTATCAAATCAAATATGTTTCACGAATTGGGCATCCTTGAAGCATTCCGCCTTGATTGAACTACAGTAACCTGATGAGAACGCAGAGGTGCTAAACAAGTTCTTCTGTGCCGTCAACAAGTAAACTAGAACTTGCGATCATTTTTAAAAATAAATTTTAAAAATGGGAAATCTTCGTCCAGACCGTGCAAATCAAATCACAATGAAATTTCTTTGCAATTTTTGCATAATTCCCTTTAATTTTAACTCGGAAACATGGAAACTTTCCCATGAATCGGTCCGCTGGAAAGTTTGGATGTCCAATGTTTTTGTGGGCGGCTACTGTCTTTCAGCACTCTACGCTGCTACAACATTTGCGCACATAATTTACCGTAGTCGGTCCCAGACTAAGGGCCATGCGGATGAGGGCTTAACCTTAAATTTGAATCATTTTGCAGTAAATGTTTTATGGATGTGTTGCTATTCGTTTTGCATACCCTTTGCAATACACTTTAAAACGTTAAACCACCTCTTTGCCGCGCTGTGGAACGAGATGTACTTTGAAGGATCGAGCAGAGCCAGTCCATTTAGTTATAATAGATCTACAAGGCGTGGTTTTAAAATGCAAAAAGGGCATCATTTCTCAGTTCAGGGTTTATCAAAGCAAAGAATTCTTTTGAAGTATATTTCGCAGATGCTCTGCATGGCTGATATCCTGGCAGTTACTGTGCTTCTCAGTGATCCGACGAGGCCACAACTTCTGTACAACCTTTTACCACGGAAATATCAGACGATGGGTACTTTCATCTTTTTCGGGATAGTTGAATGTTGGATTAGTTTAATAACTGTGTCCACTGTCTTCTTTGCGGTTATGTTGCATTTGTCGCTCTTTGAGCACTGCGGCTTGCAGTTGAAGGAAGCCGCTACTATGCTTAAGTAAGTATATTTTTGGATGTAAATGTTGTTTCAACAGCTGAAGCAATGGCAAAGAACCTAGTTTTTTAAACGTAATTTTTTAAAATGCAAACATTTTTCAGTGATGAACATGCTCCCCCTACCGTTGAGGACACCCATTCTGCAACCAGTAGCTGTAGGCGAATCCATCTCCTGGTTCATCTCTTCAACCGAAGTAACTCGACGCCCATTTTCTCCCTAAAGATCGGCTTGCTCAACATAAGCATTGGCGGACTCTACTTTGCTGTCCGTTTTTACAACAATGAAGACAGCAGCACGTCTCACATCGCTCTCATGAGTGCTTGTTTAGGACTGGAGGCCTCAGTGGTTTACTGTTTCTTGTACGAAAAGGCATTTCAAATCCCTGAGAAACTGGAGTGGTGCAAGAAATTGATTTCCTTGAGCTGCATTGGAAATACGAGGGCCACAGCCAGTAGAAGTATTCAGCGGATTCTCAGGTCGATCCCAAATATAGGCATTGAAGTGGGAGACTTTAATACCATGGAGAGGTTGTCCACACCAATATTTGTTGACTTCGTGGCATCGAACGTGGCCTCTTTGCTCATTACCTTCAATTAACTACACAGTTAGCGGTACGAAAGATACATGTTCTTTAACTTTCATATTCGTCAAGGAATTATGTAATTGAAATGTAATTTCAAAACTATGTAACTTTTGAAATGTGAATTTTATGCTCGCTTTGTAAAGGAAGTCAAATGTATTAAATAGAGATGAAATCGATGATGCCCACTCAAGTTATAAAACAAAATATGGTATTTATACTTATTCAATTGTTTTAGTTGCCCCCAATTTTAGTATTTAATTCTAAAGATCCCAAATGAAATTGCTCGTGAAATTGATTTGAATAGTTGGTCGATAATTGATCTACGGACATTAGAGTATTCAGTATGTTCCACAAGAAACAAGGCAACATTGCAAACTAAATCATTTACATTCAACACTCAAAGCATTCAAGCAAAGCATCAAAAATATTCTGAATTGATTCTGATAAAATCCATTACGTAAAATTTGAAGATAAATATTGATTAAAATATTACCTTCATATGTAAATAATGCGGAAGTGGAGAATAGGTTATGAAATCCGGAACACTTAAAATATCAGTAAAAATAATTAAAAGCTACTATAATTATTTTAAAGGGAGTCAAATTTTCCGTGTCATTAATGTCGACGCCTTTTTTAATTGCACGCTAGCTCTTTGCTGTTTTGGTTTGTTGATTCACCAATTACCAGTATGTAATAGAGTAATACTAGACAATCATTCTTGTATTTTGCTTCTTTTAAATAGTTTAGATTAAATGCCATGTACTTATATACACGCTTATATAGAATTAAGGAACTTATTAAGTTCAGGAACTTGCATAAGCTGATCCCATTCGTTATGCTGGCTAAACTCAGTAGTGTTTGCGTAGCGCACAGTTATCTGAAACAACACCATTAAGTCCAATTTTGGCAGATAGGCACACGTGGGCAATTAAGCTCTTTTGACCCTCAAGTTAAATACTTACTAGTTAGAGGAAGGTGCATGAAAATGGGCATAACTTTATTTAGTTCGTTTTAAGCTACAGTGAAAGTAAAGTAAGGCACTAGTCCAGCTGAAGAAATCAAAATGGCAAATCTTCACAAAGATCGTGCTAATCAAATAACAATGAAGTTCCTGTGTTATTTTTGTCTAATTCCCTTTAATTTTACTCCGAAAACATGGAAACTTTCCCAGGAGTCCGTCCGATGGAAAGTTTGGCTGTCCAACTTACTCATAAGCGGCTACTGCTTTTGTGCTTCCTACGCCGCTATAACACTTACACATATAATTTATAATAGTAGGTCCCAGTTTGATGGGAGTGAGGGCTTGAGTTTAAATTTAAACCATTTCGCGGTTAATTTCATGTGGATTTGCTGCTACTCTTTTAGCATCCCCTTTGCGATATACTATAAAAAGTTAAATCGCCTCTTTATCGTGCTTTGGAACGAGGTTTACTTTGATGGGTCGAACATGAATTTGTTACCCAATAGTGTTGGTAATAGTAGGCTAACTAGGCGTAGGTTAAAAATTCAAAACGAGCGCCATTTCTCAATTCTGGATTTATCAAGGCAAAGAATATTACTTAAGTATGTCTCACAGATGCTTATTGTAGCTTGTGCTGTATCAGTGATTGTACTTCTTAGTGACCCATCGAGGCCACAACTTCTGTACAACCTGTTGCCTTGGAAATATCAGGGGTTGGGTACTTTTGTACTTTTTGGAATATTTGAATCTTTGATTTGCTTAACGACGGTATCCATACTGTACTTTGCTGTTACGTTGCATTTGTCGGTGTTTGAGCACTGCGGCATGCAGTTGGAGGAGGCTGTAATAAAGCTTAAGTAAGTCAATAGGTATTTGTATTTAAATGCTTTTAAGGACGTGATGGGGAATTTACAATAAAAGTTTCAAAATGGTGAATATTTTCATCCTTTTTTTAAAAAAGGCTAAAAACGTCCTTATTCCGCGTATTTATGTGTAGTAAAATGCAAACTGGCGTATCTATAACTTCTTGATGGAATATCTCTTACTATAGTGCTTCACAAAAGTGCTTTTTCTGGAAATTTACCTTTTCAAATGGGTCAAAACTAGAAGTTACGTTTTTAAAGCATTCAAACCCAATAATTAATACTGTCAAAAAGGTCAAAACAATAAATTAACATTTTCAAAAACATTTCAGACAATAAATTAACGTTTTCAAAAAGATGTAAAACAAGAAAGTAACACTTTCAACAATACCAAAATTAGAAAGTAAGACTTTCAAAAAGATCATATCAAAATACCATCATTTTTAGAAAGGTTAAAACAAGAAACCAACATTTCCAAAAAAGTCAAAACACGGAATTAACACTTTCAAAAAGTTGTAAAACAAGACAATACATAGTACCGTTTCGAAAAAATAAAAAATAAAAATTGGTCAAGCAAAGTTTCAAAAACAAGTTTCTAAAATGTAATTTTTAAAAATTCTATGTTTTTTTAGTGATGGTGGTGCGCCCCCAAAGATAGAGAAAACCCATGCAGCAACAATTTGCTGTAGACGCATCCATCTCTTGGTTCATCTCTTCAACCAAGGTAACTCGACCCCCATTTTCTCCCTAAAGATGGGGTTGCTCACGCTAAGCATAGGCGGGCTCTATTTTGCCGTCCGTTTCTACAACAATGAAGACAGCAGCACGTCTCATATCGCCCTATTGAGTGCCTGCTTGGGACTGGACGCATCAGTGATCTACTGCTTCTTGTACGAAAAGGCATTTCAAATCCCTGAGAAACTGGAGTGGTGCAAGAAATGGATTTCTTTGAGCTGTCTTGGGAATACGGAGGCCATAGCCTGCAGAGGAAGTGTACAAAGGGATATAAGGGCCATCCCAAATATAGGCATTCTAGTTGGAAAGTTTAATACAATGGAGAGGCTGTCAACACCAATATTTGTTGACTATGTTGCATCCAAAGTAGCATCTTTACTCATTACCTTTGCTTAGCCCATTCGGAACTGAGAAACCATGGAATAATTGCTCTGCAAAAGTGTTTATTGTACAAACCAACTATTTTTAGGACTGTCAAAACGGTCAAAACCAGTAAATAACGCTTTCAAAAAGGTCAAAACTAGAAACTAAAGTCACTAAAAAAGTTTAAAACTAGAAATTCACACCTTCAAAAAGGTCACAATTGGAAATCAACAACTATCAAAAAGGTTTAAAAATGGAAACTAACACTTTCAAAAAGGTCAAAACTAGATACTAAAGTCTCGAAAAAAGTTTTAAAACTGGAAATTAACACTTTCGAAAGGTCAAAACTAGAAACTATAAAGTCTCGAAAAAGGCTTAAAACAGGAAATTAGCACTCTCAAAAAGGTCAAAACTAGAAATCAACAATTATCAAAACGATTTAAAACTGGAAATGAACACCTTCAAAAAGGTCAAAACTAGAAACTCCAGTTTTGGAAAAGGTATAAAACTAGAATTTACACATCAAAAAGATGCATACCGAGATATGGTTCCGTTTCAAGAAGATTAAGTAGATAGATTTCTTTTTTCAATTTCGTCGTCTACCACTTATTATTATTTTGCAAGTTTGAATAAGGCAAACTTACTACCAATTTGTGGTTAATCTTGCAATTTATTTTGCCATTGCGCAGTCCATAGTAAGATTCTCCTTTTGCACCAACTGAAAGATGATTTGTAAACACAGAATTAAACCAAAACTAATAATAGTTCTACTTAAAGAATAAAATCATTTCCTATCGTTTGGTGGGATGTGCTGTTGTAATGTAATGTAATGTAAATCATTAGTTACCAACAGGAATAATAATTATCTGTACTTTTTTAAAGGACCCTTAATAGGCTTTAAAAATATGAGTGGTTTTAATGCCGCTCATAACTATTGCCTTTGTTCACAGTTTTTGTATTTAGTTGTCAACCTTTTTCATGCTTCTTGATCTGAATTGTTGTAAATCACATTATCAAAATAAAAATATGGGGTAGCTTTGAAAGAGTGTCTTTTTTCTAGTTTCGTAGTTTTCTTCGAGCGATCTTAAAGATTAATTTATTATCCTATGCTTAATTTCTTAGCGAATACAAACAACGTTTGGCACTTACATTTTTGCGCTCGGATTTCATCGATTTTTTTAATGGCTCATCTACGTCAATTAAAATCACTTTCGCTTACAAGTCCAAAACAGTTCATTTAAAAGAACTGGAAAAACCACTGAAATGTGAAACCAAAGAAACTTTTTTCGCTTCAATACCAGTATAGTTTCGTCATAAAGCGTTCAATAGCTACCGTATTTCCGGTAATAGTGCGCCCCGCGTACTATTCAAAATCAGACCGCTGAGACCCGCGTACTATTACAGGCCCGCGCACTATTGTAGGCCCGCGTACTAATAATTTTATTAACTAAGTTAAG
>JAQFZC010003809.1:0-17698 GCA_034695205.1 Dicyrtoma fusca | reverse complement strand
TCACTTCTGTTTATCCTTTTTATCTTGTTGCTGGTCATACGAGCTTCAATGACGAAGACGAGGATGTAGGAATTAACTGTTATTATGTACTTACACACTAACCACACTTAGAAATAGCGTCAAGTTATGAAGCTATGCAGCACTACACGTCAGCAATCGCAACATGCAAAAGTGTGAAGTGAAGAAGATTAATCGATGTCTATAATATAATATTGAATATAAAAAGAATTAAGTACTTACTGCGAGTATCACTGCAATATAATCTTTGGCAATCCATTAAAAACACTAATTATTATTGTTGTAAAGGAGCATTATTTTACAAAGCATTACTGAAAATAGTTCTGACACATCAGAATTCAGATGGAGAAATGCTTATTAAATATTTGTATCGGGTCTCTTTCAGTGAGTTTTACACTTTACAGTATGTACAGGATACCTATAATTGATAATAAATTGTAAATGTTCAAAATGAGTTCTTGCTCTAACTTCGGAGTTCGGACCGACAAATTCGTCGGTGTAAATGCAATATTACTTTTTATTTAACGGTTCAAGCAAATTTTTGTGTTTCAAGTTAAGTCTACGATACAATGCTATTTTAATGGCATACGGATAATCGTATGAGCTTGGGCGAAATGGCATTTAAGAAAATTATTGGACTTGATGCACATTATTGCTGTCACTAAAAAATAAAAATGGATATTTTGGACCTGCTGTTTTGTATACCCGTTATAACAAGGTATTTTACAAAATTACCAATTTTCAAAAACGTATTTTAAGAAAGCTCTCTTCTAGCACTTTTCAAAAAACTATTTTGCAAGAAATTTTAAGCTCATCGGATCGACGGCATGTGATTATTATTACACATTTATTATTCTGAGTTTTGCAGAACTGATAATAATCCTTTGTTCTGACGATTTTGAGTTAATTTTGGACCGTGCTGTGGTAACTTGACAGCTATCTCGAAGATCACGTGTACTTCCAATGGCGGTTCAACTCAACTCGAACCTACAAAAATAAGACTTTTTTTATCGGCCTTCTTGACTTTGACTTAAATGTTAAAGTACTTAAACCTATTTAACTAACAAACTTGTGATCTGCAACGTGTAGTTTGAGAACACCTTTTATTTTAGATATTTGAATACTAAACTCAAGACAAGTTTGTTCTGATAAGTATTACAGATTCTAGCGGAGTGTATAATCATATTCTTGTCTAAAAACTGTGTGTGTGTGTGTCACTGGAAACGGAAACTATAAACAAATAATTTATCCTGTGGTATAAATGGCTCCAGTACAGTCAAAAATGGATCCGTGGGCAGTAACGAGAACGAATGAAGAGAATTCCGGTCAGGTCACGACAGCTGAAGCATGTGGAAATGTGGAACTCTCATTTAACGACCATTTTGCGCCTTTTGAGAAGCTTCCTGACTCTTCAGAGTACCTCGCTTCTTTGGGTAATAAGAAACCGATTTGGTCAACTATAGACAATATAGATACTTAGACTTACTCGGTTTACTTATTATGCATTTATTGAATTTGACTTGCATGTAACTTTTGTTGATGTTTATTTTATAGAAAAGAAATTGGAAAAAATTCAAAGGGGATCAGTCAAAGACAACAAATTGTCGTCAAATGCTGTCATTCATTCTCTGCAAGAAACTCGAAAGTCGTACATGGTTCAGCTTTTATCGGATTCCATGAATCAAGTGAGCGAAGCTGACACGATGGATGAGTTGAAAGTTAACCCCATATTAAAGAAATTAGCACCTGAAAAGCAGCCCATTGCACTTGAAGAGCTAGTTCATTTAGTGAAGGCTGATCAACTGGCACTACCTTCAGATGAAGACGCTTCTCCAGAAGATGAAAATGAAACACCTGAACTGCTTACAAGCTCACCGCACAATGAAATAGAATCCCCACCCTCACCCCCGCCAACTGAACAATAAAAGCTACAGTGTCAATTTTGCTAGTATATTCTCATCGATATACATAATTGCATTACGGCTTGTGAGCATGTGAAATAACTAAATAAGCTGATTTTTTACTTTCGTTACGCTTTCAACAATTTTGTTTAGTTTCGGACCTTGTAAATACGTACGTAATTTGTTATGTAAACATCGCACGCAGTTTTTCATGCATATTTGTTTATGTTATTCAGTTTTAGTCAATGATCGTATCGTATGTATCTTGCAGTTTTAACAAAGAAAAAACAAAATGTTGCTGCTTCGTTGCAAGCCACGCAACTTATATGTTACATGTAATTACATAATGTGCGCAGAACAGATAAACCGCTGCTACTAAGCACATTCACTCGGGGCTTCCAGTATTGTTTAAATCGAATCATTTATTCAGCTAATTGCAGCCAAATGTTTTGTAATTTTGACTATTATCGGGATGTTTTGTGCGAATCTTTTCGCAAGTGAACCTTTAAACATCTGGGAATTTCTTTGGGATGGGGTTTTTGGAGTGTAATTTAAAATTTAATTAAATATAATCATCGAATTTAAGATAAAAGTATTATGTACTACGGAACTACATTTAGGAAGTTGTGTACGACGATTAGCTGGTTAAAATAATTACATTCGTAGTATTAACAAAATACGTGGGAGGAATTTTAGTGCGGAATTATGGAGTGTTGATTCCGTTTGAAATATGTACACCATTAAAATTCCAATACGTTTTAATTTCTATATAATTCAATCAAAATAAAATGTACTTTAGCCTGCTGTACAGGAAAGTAGAAACGATCATATTTGGAAAGCTCACTGCTTTCTATAATTCTTGTAAACACATTGGATTTAGCCTTAGAATACATATTTATTTTGGGAAAACAACTCTACGTTGGATCACCGTAAATATGCAAGTAAAAACGCTTACTAGATCAATGCTTGTAAATTGAAACTTTTAAAATACATAGTTTTAGAATAGTAAGTATATGTAGGTATATTAATCGGTACGTACGTTCTTAGTAATTGTTCTATCATATTTTAGCTAATTAGGCTATTAAATTTACTAATACTAGGATTAAGAATGTATTTTAAGACAACAACACTTACCGCATTGAGATGGGATTACCGAAAGTAGTAAAGCTCCTAATTATGAATAGGTCTGGTATTTCAGCACGATTTGTTATAAACATTATTTTGTAGTAATAGTGAGTAGGCTTAAGGTGTTTCGATTTACTAGTTAGTGTCAAAAAAGAATGTTTATAAAAAATCGTGTTCAACTCAAAACTCTGATTCACCTTTAAGGAACTTTTCACAATTCGGAGCTTCCCTACTATGCTGAAATGGGGGAAATAATAAAGAACGCGCATAGAGCAATGTATTACAAATGCAAAGACTAATATAAAAGTTGTTCCTAATTCTTCCCAGTTATAGCACGCCCGTTTATGTTTAAAGGCTGAGAAGTCTGCATCTGTTTATTTTTATGGCATAAATGACATACTAACTTGGTTAAAAGAATGTAAAATTTGAATCATCAGTACTCAATCATTTTGTTGAATACCTAATCCCGCACTCAGGCTTCAGACCTGAATAATACTGCTGGAACAGCAGTGCAGTGCAGTGCTAGTGGTGGATTAAACTTACACGCGCTCACAATCATTATAGTATTTACACAAGGCACTCACAGGGAAATGGTTAAAAACGGATTTCAAAACTGACTGCCATTAAATGATCACTCCAGTGCAAACTGAATTTGGAGGTCAGTGACCCAGGTCAAAATTTAAATTAGGCCAGATTGGCTACAATTGGAGCCAGTTTTGAAAATTCGTAATGTTTGACCACATCAACTAAAAACCTTGCAATTTTCAGCAAACAGTAGGTAATATAATAATTCTAAAAATAAATTACAAAAGGTCATTGGTCACTCATAGATATGGAATTACTGGAGACCGGAGAGTCTATAAATCATAGTAATTGAGCCTTTAGGTACATATTATGTAGAATGACAAATATGTTAACATGGTAAGACCATTTATAGTTGTTTTACACGTGTGCGCAGCAGTACCTATCCTAGGTACTACACTACACCTCGCCTACACGATAATATTGAACAATATTTTATTTTGGTAAGCAGAAGATGGTAGAAAGTAGAAAATAAAGTTGGTAATTTAGATAGTCAAAGTTAAATTTAGTTACCTTGGCTAAAGTAGACCAGCTATTCAGAGAACCCATTATTTAAAAAAAGTTAAGGAATTTTGTTTGACTGCTTGAAAAGACTGCAAAAAAAATACTGAGTTACTGATGACTAAAAATGTATTTAATAATAATTATTATCGACATCGACATTATTAGCATTTTGGGGGAAAAAATTTTTTATTGTTTTCATCCTACTGGACATTGCATTGACATGAATTTGCGATTTTCCCTCCTAGCTTCCTACGTCCCGGTCCCGGTCACGGTCCTTCCTGTGATTGTATCCTTTCCCTTCCCTTCCTGTCCCATCCTGCCATCCCATCCCATTATGCATTAGTTCTATGGGCCTATTTCAGTTTTGTCAATGCTCAATGTCAATAAGTCAATAAATATAAAATATAGTGTATCCTATATTCTAGTGTCTAGCTTAGTCCTAGTCTATGATCTATAGTAAATTCCTTTCCTTTGCTTATTAGTAGAACTTTGAATGATTTTACAATTTACATACTTAATACAACAATAAGAGTCTCATTCAATTTAAAAAAGTAATCATACGTTACGTTCCTTTGAATTCTTGATTCATTTGTGAATTGGTTCCATAACACTATTGCATTGCGTTACTGCATACTAGTGATACCAGTAGTAATGTAAGAGTCAAGAATAAAAAATACCCATTCATTATAATAAATTATTATATTATAATATACCTATTTTTCATTTTTGCCCATTCAGTCCAGCAGATACAGCATTAATTACATAATATCTTAATAACTGTTTCGATTTCCTTTCCAGCATCTTAAAACGTTAGCCAACGACAAATAATTTTGAAATATCTAACTACTTATTTTGCAGTACTCCGCATACGAGACTGAGAGATTTAAATTGCTAAACTTAATACTGATTTAAATTTTAAACATAATAAGTACTTCCCATGCCTTCATCTGAAGCCGAAACATCTTGCAAAACGACATGCCCTACTACTCCCCAACCTATGCCTATATGAGAAGTAGCCCGTATACGCCAGATCCAGCCAATTGGCTCTCCTATAATCCTCTACGCCAAAGGAACTTACGTGCCACTCCTCTGGTCGCTGGACACAAATACAGATGCGTGACTCGGACTCCGCAGAACTCTAATACGCTAAAAATTGCTAACAGATTGAAAGATTTTGAGAGTCACATAGAAGATTCTTACCATCGACAAAGAATTGACATCATTCGAAATAGAAATAGACCCGTGTCCCACCTCCCAGCTACAAGTGATATTCCCATAGCAGATGGGACCAGCATTCACACCGGTAACATGGCCACAAAATTAATGAAAAGCAAATCAAATGGTGAGAATAATTACAAACCAGTAGACACTGCCGTTCCTTATCTCAGTTTTGGTCTCGACATAGGGTTTAACGGTATTAGCCCTTCTGCTACTCCCAACATCGGCACCAAAGAGAAAAATGCTACTTCCACCGCCGTTTCAAAGCGAAATCTAGCCACCTCTTCGTCCTCACAAGGGGCAAAGCTCGTCGGCCCATTTACTAAGCAAGTTTCAAAGAAAGGTCAGCAATCCAAAGCACTAAAAAGTTCATCTAAGTCATCCTGCCAGCCTCCACCAGAGCCTACCCTTATTTCTAGACACACCACAGAACTACAAGTATTACAGAAAGTAACAGCTCCAAAACATTCCCTCCAGGGCATCGTCCCTCTATCCCCACAACGGTATCTCATGTGCCGTCCAACTTCGAATTCTTCAAAGCAACAACCCAGAGTGACCGTGTCACAACTGAAAGCCAATTTAATTCGAGGGGGGACATTACACAGTAGCTCACACAGCCAAATGGGTGGGGGGCCGACACAGACGCCGACCCAAGGTCAATTATTAACAGCTGGGACCTCGACCGGCAGGAAGACACAACCAAAAAGAATACAACTGAGTACTAGTGGGAGATTAAGGATCTGTACAGCAGACAGTTTCAACGAAATGAGCACGCCCAAAATAACATATCCTTCCATGCGGTCATTTGCGGCTGACAATGTGTTCAACAGCAACTATTCGAACCCAAGAGGAAGATCGTCATTGCCTGTTGTATCACAGCCAAAGGTACCCATGGGTATCCGTATACACGATCCGTATGCTCCGTCACCGTTACCATTACCGATTCCGACGCCCCAACCCGCATCCATTACTGCATCAAACTCTGCAGTTTCCCTCTTGGACTGGGAGAATGACCCTCATCCAAGTGTTAATGACTTCAAAGAAAACGCTTTACCCCAAATCTCGGAATTTGTCTACACAAACTACATCGAATCATCCCAATACGATACCGAGCACGTGAATAAGAAAACGAAATTGATTGAAGCACATTCTAGCGCTACAAACCCTCACAACACTGAGTATGAAACAACTGTCAAAGCAGCAAGCAAATCTGCCAGTAAACTGAAATCGCAGGCTAGAAAAAACAATCTCAAAGCAAAATTGAAAAATCTCCTTAAAATTCAGCGACCAGTATCATCCATTGATACTGATAGTCGAAGATGTAGAATATACAATAACAACACTCCGCATTGTCCAGTGAATCCAAGAAAAGTTACTAGTAATCCGAGCCTTCAAAGAGCACAAGCTATTTTACGGAACATGGAAAAATCTCATCACAGTTCTAGTACCAAAAATGACAAAGACAAAGTTAAAGACCAGGGTAAACATGTAAAAAGACCAAACAATAAATTAAAAACAAATGGAAGGTGTGAACGCTCAGGGACAGCAACACCAATTGACTCTTGCACGAAGGATTTGAACTGTTACTCTTCAACAATCCGAAGGGACGGTAAAATGGACCACCAATTGAATGAGAGCGATAATGGTCTTAAATTATCACTACGGCCTGCAAGTGAAATACCATCTGCAGTACCAAGTCGTGTTAAATTAAAAGGGATATTAAAATCTTCGAAGAACAGACCTTCAGTACGAATTATCAAGGACGCCAATAACAATAATGCTAGCAACGGCTACTCTGCACTGGCAGACTTGGGTGTTTGTACCGCTCAACCTGGAACTGAAGAATGGACGAAATATTGGGAAAAATATGATGTAGCTTTATCAGCCTACAAACAATCGGAAGCTATTTTTTTGCGGGATAATCTGGAGTATCAACCTGACATTGAAAAGTACACCAAGGAAGCTGCAAGACTGGCATTTGAAGAAGCTATATTCAGACAAAGGTAGAATTAATAATCAATTAATCGTAAATCGATATTTAACAATCGACCTCTATAATGCTCAATTACGAATGACATAATCGTTTAAATTTTCATTTATTCTAGTATTGGCTTAGATCCCAAAGCAGTACATGATGTGATCCAAAAACCCGTCCTAGGCTTAACAACTTTAAATGGCTTTGTCTTCGATCGGAATGCCAATGGACCCGTAGCGCTGTTATCATCCAGTGGGCCAAAAGGCTTTAGGCTTGAAATTGATGTTCGTGGACACGATCCTGACAAAATTGACATTGAAACAGAATTTAATTTAATGAAAGTGCATATACCCATGTCCGTGGGAGGGACCCATTTCATAAAGAAAAGTATTGTCATCGGTGTTCCACATGATTTCAACTTGGGAGAGTTGGAAATTTATCCAATTGTGAATGGCTGGCTGGTTGTTGAAGCACCCGATAAAAAACGGGATGAGTTGCTCATTGCCTGTTAAACTATTAAAAATAATCTACAAACCTAAGACAAAATTTTGTGAGTATTAAACTTGGATTTTCGTAATGTTTTGCATTCAAAAATCGTAAGTTTCTATTTATTCTAGTTAGGTACGTGAAGCTTCGAAGAGTTCGAAGTTAATCAGTTTCATTGTAGCAACTCATTTGAAAAGTATGTCTGGAGCGGATAATTATGTAGATAATGCAAATTTTAAAATTATTATTAGTCTGGCATTCGTGGAATTCAGGATTTTACTAATTTACTTGTCTAAATGGTAATCTTACATTCAAACGCTCCTGAATCAGTCATCACTGCACTGTTCTGAAGTTGGTAGTTGACTGTGGTTGTCGCTGAAAGAGTGTTAACGGAGTTCATTTTATTAACTATAGATTTGGAGAAGTATCACTATCACCTTCATCAGCACTATTATAAGCAATCATCAAAAGTATGATTTTAAAAACTAAACAATAACTGCAAGTGTAAGTTAACAAAACAGCAAGCAGCTTTTAACTTCAAGTAAACTGTATAAGCTCTAATCTAAATAAAAATATCGAAAAAAAATGGGCATAGCCACATTCATTATAAAGGTGTCCTTCGAGTTCTGAGACTTTTCCCGTTAATTTTCAGACAGCACGAAGGGTTGTAACTTCGAAAATACATTAGTGATCAGTGGTCAGTGATCCTTCTGACCGTGATTTTAAATCATTTGGTGGCCATAAATGTAATTGCGTTGGTCGTAAGAAAGTAGGCGTAACCGTAATACTTACGTGTTTTTGAAAATTACAACCCTTTAGCTGTCGACAGTCATCAAACTCGAACGTCACTTCAGTTCTGAATTTCAATTTTTGTGGCCCAGTTCTTCATTATTTTTATGGTTTGCTGTGTGCTATTTCTGGGGGTCATCGCTGTTAATTGGGTAAAGGAAAAAGTACGTGTTCCTTTTTATCGAACCAAGCTGGTCATAAGGGCTGTTTCGGGCAAAACATTTAATCGATTCTAGGATAAATAAACGCTATCAACGATCACACATTCAACTCTCTCATTACAAGTAAGTTTTCATAACTGCTAGGTATTACTTAAACATTTTAATTTACTTCTAGGCCATATTTCTACTTACAACTTACAAACCTGAAATCAGTCATTTTAACATTACATTTTCACGATAACACTTCTAGTTTTGAGTTCGTGTACTTAATGAGCAGCTATACATAGGGTACCGATAGTTTAAAAAAGTACTTTTGAATATCATTCAGAATTTTCGGAATTTACATGCTGGTGCTGACAAAGAGACTCACGAATATTTTATACTTTTACAGCAACAGCGGGTGAGGAAAGAAACTTAACCACGAACAATTGACAGTAAACCTAAAAGTTGGAGTTTAAATAAATAAGTAATTGTAACTTTTTTGTATAATTACCTGTATAGTTGAGATGGGTAGTTGTTTTGAATAAAATTGGAATATTTTTGTACTGTTAATATTTTTGTACTGTTCAACAGTTAGATACACTACACAGAGCACAGCAGCAGTTCCAGTCCAGTGGAATCCTCGTGACAATGAACAACTCGTCATTATTGCAAGTTTGCTTCACCGAAAGTGACTTTCTCGAAAACGGTATCATGGACAAGAATGTCTCGTACACTTTCATAGGAGCAATGGAGAAGGGAAACGAAGAGCTCAGTTCAATGTGCATCTCTTTCATGAAAAAACATTTAAATCGCGACAATTGCTTTCAGCGTCTGAATCTTGGACATGAGTACGATTGCGAAGAATTGATCCGGGCTTGTAATCGCTACATCGTTCGACGTTTAGATGAAATGGCAAAACATCCAGCATTTTTAAAACTAACACCAACTCAAGTAAGGATTTACATTTAATTGTTTGAAAGGAATTGTTTCGAAAGGTTGTTGTACGACTGTATCCACCTTTAAGGAATTCCAATACGTTTTTTAAAGTAATGACGTAATGAGCCAGCAAATATTTGCTACGTTTGTCATTCGGTTTTTTGTTTTATTTTTATAGATCAACCATGTTGTTAAAATGGAGAACAGACGAGTTAATACTGGAGGAAGCAAAGAAATGCTAAACCCTGCATTGCTGCTTGGCATCATTCGGTGGGTTAAATTTGTTGTCGTTCCTCGGGAGAAGCACTTGTACAATTTGGTGAAGCATCTAAAATTGAAAACAGTCGACGCTACTATCTTAAAACGGGCATTCTGGGACGATGAATTTGTGCGAAACAATCAAGACTGTCGCACTCTATACTTAGAAATAATTCACAGTAAATACTTTTCGCAAAATCCGCTGGAACTGGATAAGAACAACAATAATGTGACTTCGTCACCACGGATTTCGGGGTAAGGTTAAAAAATATAGGCGTAGGTATATCTATTCATGTACATGTTTGAAATGTATACCTTATTACAACGTAACGTTTCTATATATTATGTTTAAATATGATTTTTTTTCGAGGGAAGCAGTAATACGTCAGCATTAAATGAAACTACGGATATGAATGATACACTCACTATCAGCTTTGTGGAATTATTGAGCGAGGGAGGGGAAGCCGAAGAGTAGTTACCGTGAAGCAAGTAAACTTACCTCTGCCTATTAACTACATATATATTATTGGCCACAACTGTATCTGCTGGTAGTGTAGTATAGTTAGTATTTCTTATTAGGACGACTTGTCTATTTTAATCTACGAAAATGGAATGTATAATTACCTAACCTACTAACATTTCTGCAACAAACTCTTTCGACACTTTACTATAATATACATTTTAAAACCTAGAATGAAATATTTTTCGTAGCGTTTCGTATCCCTTTAGTAATGTAGTACATACGTAATTGTAGTTTAGATTAACCATCGATTTTAATTTTTTTTAAACTTTGAACTTACTATTTATTATATTTACCTACATTTATTCCTATAAATAAACATTAGCTAGACGTGCGTAGATGTGCAATTTTTTGAGTTTTGCTAATAATGTGGTATTGTTAGATGCGCATACAAATCTATGTAGTATTATGCAAGAACAGAAATGACATCATGAATGAATAAACGAAATCACTGAGCTGTACAAACAACTTAATTTCTGTTATCAAAAATAATTTATTTCCAAATCAAATAAGTAGGGCGAAATAATAGGAAACAGACTGTAATGTTCGCTAGAATTAAAATACTGGATAACAAAATGACAAAATGACATTTTTGGCACAGAGAGCTATAGGTTACATATTATATTTAAAATTCAACCGAACAATTTCTGAACAGAAGAAAATATCAACTACGGGTACAATCGTGAGCTGTGGGTATAGTCAAAGTGTCCGAGATTTGTAGAGATACTAAACGACACTACTACTACAATTTGAATATTTCGCCGCTAAGTATTTGAAGGAATGCATGTTGACAGGTTAAATGAAGATATGCTTGCTGACGAGACGAGACACTGGTAAGATTGAAGATGTATGACAATTAAGGCATTACTGATACTGCTGGTAAATATAGGTAGGTATATCGGTAAAGGAAACTAGGGGATATGTGTAAAGTTATACAAAAGAAGAATAGTACATTTTCAGGAAATTACGCTTAATATCCGTATTGAACACCGAATCCATTGAAGGACAAAGTGGCAACTCCGGGAGTGGCCAAGTTACTGTAGGCAACTCCCAACAAGGATGGGGAAGCAACCTTGGCAACTGGAGCGACGTGAGTGTGGGCAGCGTAAGCTGGTTGAGCATAGGCCACTGGAGCAACAGCCTTGGCAACTGGGGCATAAGCTTGTTGGGCATAGGCCACTGGAGCAACAGCCTTGGCAACTGGGGCGTAAGCTGGTTGGGCATAGGCCACTGGAGCAGCGACGGCCTTGGCAACTGGGGCGTAGGCTTGTTGGGCATAGGCCACTGGAGCGGGGCCGTAGGCTGGAGCGGCATATGAGGCATAGGCTGGAGCAGCGACGGCCTTAGCAACTGGGGCATAGGCTTGTTGGGCATAGGCCACTGGTGAGGCAGAGTGAACTTGGGAAGCGTAGGCAACTGGAGCTTGTTGAGCATAGGCCACTGGAGCAGCGACGGCCTTGGCCACTGGTGCGTAGGCTTGTTGGGCATAAGCTTGTTGGGCATAGGCCACTGGAGCGGGGCCGTAGGCTTGTTGGGCATAGGCCACTGGGGCGGCAGCGTAGGCTTGTTGGGCATAGGCAACTGGGGAAGCTACGAGTCCAGCATTGGTCACACGGGTGTCAGTCTTACGAACGCTGGAGAAAGCAGAGTCGACAGCCTGTTTAAGAATTATAGAGAAAAAAAATTTACAAAATTACAGCCTTTCACTAGAATTGTACCATGCATGCCCGTAACCGTGTTGACTGAATAATTGTAACAATTACTTTAGCTTGGTGAGAAACGGTGCTAAGACCTCCGTATCCGCGAACGGTGGATTCAGACTGAGCTCCTACATGTGGTCCATCAGCATAGGCAACAGCCTGTCCAACAACACCAGCGTTGGCAGCAGCCACCAAAGCAAGAAGAGCAATAGCCTATAAGAATAGCACACAAAAAGAAAATATTTCGGTCACTTTATATTCTCAACAATTTTGAAGGATTTGTTTTAAAATTTTGAACTATTCAAATTTTGGATTGAAATCCGGAATGTACTGATAATACTATTCACAACGGACTGAATTGAAACTCCGCAATACCAATACGACAAAATTTCAAGAAAGAATTGCATAGTATAGTTTGTTGGTTATACCTTGATCATTTTGAAGTTTAGTTTTTTGAATTAGAATTTGAAAAAAAAAATAAATAAAGAGATGGTTGAGAGAAGTAAGACAATTTAGTTGAATTGACTTGACTTGACTTAGTAAGTTGAACTGATGGTTTGGGAACGAGACGGAATTGGTTTATATATGTGAGATTGAGAAGGGCGTAGTTTATCAAATTTGGATTGGTCTTGATAGAAACATTGGTAGCATACATACGTATGTACCTTCAGTGCAGTGGAACTCAACGTGTAGAGATCGAGAAAGAAGAGAATGACGGAATGTGTGTGTGTTTATATGTAATAATAATCAAAATGTAGAATAACGAATCAAGAATAATGAACATGGAATAAGACAAGCACCAACACAGCACACTGCACATAACACAAGGTACTCACTCCACACACTTTAGACATTTATGTCTGATAAAAGGGTTAATCTCTGATTGTCACTACCTACACCACAGATGCAGCCGCACAGGTACTTTAGTCATACGTATACATACATACACATCTCCACTTAATTGTTCCTACTCTCCATCTCATCTAAATTTTAATCCTTTCACTTTTTTCTCCTCTGACTGACAAATCTTACATCCTCCTCAACAACCATTTCAACCTGCAAAAGTGTCCGGCCAGGCAAAATTGGAATTAGTTTTTGAATTTGAATTTCCATTTAAATTAATGGTAACTCATATGTCATGTCATTCTCTAAAGGAAAGGGCCGGTCGTCTAATATTGTATCACTGCACGTCATCTTAGTTTCTTAGTAGGTGCCTACGTGCAGTTCTGACACCACCACCGCCAAAGCAAGCTAAGCTAAGGCTAAACTTGAATTTGTGTTTGAATTAACGGTAATCAACGGGAGCCACGTGTACTGGTATTGGTATAAGTAACAATAAATTATTATGATTATTACATCATCCCCGTTAAATGTACGGTAATAGCCGGACAGAACATAATGACATTTTCTGCATATCTGATTATTTTATCATTAATCTTGAAATTAAAATATGTTGCATCAACATCTCCTGTACGTATTAATTTCCGTCTCATATCATACTTGTATATGTAGGCATTAATTCATAACCCATTCGATTATCTGTATGTACTACCATTGTTGTTGTTACTATACGCTGAACCAGAAACCAGAACCAGCATGGCAGATTGAGTATTGAGTCCTCACCTTAGTCAGTCACATAAAAGTGAGCTTGTCATTGTTTTCTTGTCTTTTCTCCTCACCGACGCCACTAGAGTTCGATTTCGATTTCGATCGACTGAGTCGAGACGAGGGGCAGTCCACGTCCTTCTATGGCCCTGTCACAGTTTCAGTTATTGACATATGACACGTCCGCTATTTTGTGTACCTGTATTATGTAAGTCAATGTAACAATTGTGACTGAGGCTGCTGGCTGGTTGTTAGCTCTGAAGTCAATTTTAACCTCTGAGCTATTAAGATAGGTTATACTTCTATAGAACATGCCGTATTTTGAATTTGAACAAGCTTCAAAGATTATTACAATAACTAGCAAGGACTAATGCTGAGCACCTACCTACATGACAGTCCCAATTCCCAATCTCAATTTCGTTTTTTTTTTCGTGTACTGACAGTGAAACACATGCCGGTAGCCGTAGCCATGGCTATGTACTCATAATATAATTTAATATGACATGACATACTCCTTGAGATTGAGCTTTGAACATCGGCTGAACGACAAGAACGGCAAGAGCAGGAGGCAACTGCAATGTCTCGTAATTACAGGTAGAAAGAGATGTACATGAAACGTCTAATCATGATTAAATTAATACCTGGAGCAATGCTTAATAGCAATAGTAACAGGATCTGATTCTCAAAGAATCTGTGGTTAGTTTAGCTAGTTCTTGTTGGATGACTGTTGCAGGCGTAGGTAATTACTCACATATATGTGTATAGATGAGAAATCAACGTACGTACCTACCTACTCCATTACTGCTAGCTACTATTACATCACTATCATCCTGATTATTGTTTATCCATACAGTGCTGGTATTTTGTACAATGATTTCATACTTTTAGGCAACTTGTTCATTAAATTACAACAGAAAATCTATCGATTTCACCTTTAATGATGCACACATATATGTGTCTTGTATAATTACTATCAAATTTTAAGAGAATTTTATACTGGGAAGATCATTATACTGACCAGCAGCAATTGGGTTTGTTTATTGTTTCTTGTAGCTAAATATAACATGGAGTGCTTTAAAATGGATCTGCAATACGAGGCTGAATACTGGACGGTTATGGTCGTATATCCTTACTTACAGTGTTAGGCTCCGTGCTATATTGTTCGTTGGGTACAATTTGTTTCAATAAACGGAGAGTAATTACAGGTAAATGAGGTGAGGCTAGGCTAGGCCAGCAAGAGATCAAGACAAATGTCGGCGAAAATGTAAAGTGAAGGCACATGGCATCAAGTTGAAAGATGAAATCACATTTGTAGTACTACATATGTTGTAGGTATATGCATGTAGATTTGGTAAATTATATACTAGCTTGTACAATGACTGTTGAGTTGACTTCATGTGTAACACGAAATGGGATAAAGAGCCAAAAAAGTAATTATTATTAATAATACAATATTACCATTATTTTAATTGACCGGTCCATTAAAGTCATGTTCTCTCACAAACTCAGAACAACAACAAGCGAAGTCTTCTATCGTCCTCTTTTCTGTATCATAGTACTTAACAAGCAATTAAAGTGCATAATGAAAGAGTCCGTCCAAATTGCTATTACAGATACTTCAGATATCTGAACACACTGTAACTGTACTGGCTTTGCAGCTCACACAAACCTATAAGCCTTGGGTATAAATTAGGCTATGCACTTGTAATTATATGTAGAAAACAAACTACGTATGTATACTATAATATTATAATATATATAAATATATACATTGCATTGTCTAAGAATGCCAACGGTACTGATCGGTATCGGCCATGGCATCATCGCGGCATCGGCGTCGGGTTTCTGCTTCTAACAACAGTTTCTCTGTTTGCCTCTTTTGTTGATGTCTCATTCTGATTGCTGTTTTGACGAGGAATAATATTATTTAAATTATTATCCTTTTGTGTCTGGTTTTTATTTTTATTATTACATATGTTCAATTTGAACTGTAAGGCTGTAGCTGTAATACAGACAGATAAAGTTAATTGATCACCCCAAGAAAAATACATAATCACTATTTGCATAAAACAGGTCAAAACAACAATAACAAGAAGACAAGCAAGAGCAATCAAGACAATGTGTATATATCTATAATTAATAAATAAATTCTATCATATCAAATTGCATGGGATGGGAAATGTACATGAACATGAATTTGCACACAATAATTACATGCACACAAATATAACTTCAAATCATCTGTAATCCATTAATATACAAATTGCACGTGCAAAATCTAAAGTGCATTCAGCACTTTGTAATTTACAAGTATAAATGTATGTTTGCAGGCAGCTTCTCCCTCGAAAATACCTGCATAGAAATTAGGGCTATGTACACAAGCTACAGATACAGCACTGTACCTTTATTAATGCACATGCATGTCAAAAAAAGAATGGACCTCTTTTAAGACATTTCTTTTTAATCATACCTAATTTATTTGAAATATAAGAATTGGAAATCAAACTTAAAATGGAGCAAATTAATTTGATTTTAATATAAAACGGGAAATTGAAAAGGCTCCTACCGGTTTTCCAAGTGCCTATGCAATCGGTAATTTAACTTTCATTGCATGACCAACTCAGTAGTTTAAACAGCCGCTCTGTTTACAGACGTTAAAACAAATTGGTATTGAACAAATTGCATTGGTCGTACGTACCCGTAATTACAGCACAGTAAACATTTTTTGTAAGCAGTGGATATGAGTTTGCAATGAGGAAAAGTATCGATGATCTGCTCAGCGAATTCATTTATAATTTCAAAAATAAGTGCTTCAACCATGGAGAACGTAGCGTAGGTAGGCTGTGTCCACTACTACAGTAGTAGTATCAGTAATAATAGGCGAGTTCCTACTTGGATGAACTTATCTGTAAGAAAGTGTTTGTAATTTATAAAAATCTAAATTGACTGCGTGTAAAGTGGAGTAATACTGATAGTTGTAATAGTAATTTCCAAGCCCATTTATGAATGGAAGAACTCTCAAATCTCCCAATTGCATTACCTTATATTGATCATTACTACAGGTAGGTGGGTATGTGTGAACTATGTATATATTAGGTGTACTACAATGCAATGCTTGTAATCATCTATAAATGCATTGATTCATTGATATAAAAGAATGACTTTATGAATTCCTGATCTCCACCAAAGATACTCGTTCCCTCTTATTATTACTCATGGGTTTCTTCTGTCTGGTTTCGCCTGATCTCAACAACTGAATGAACAGAACTGAAGCATGGACATGGAAGAAGTCCCAAGTTATTTGCGTAGGTCTACATACTAACTATGTACATAGTAAGTCTAAGCTTCTACGCTGTATTCGTCTACAAATTATACACCATGTACTTACCTAGGTACCTACTGCCTCTGTGAGTGAACTGATTGTTCGTCTACTGCTAAATCTTAATGAGAGAGTTGGTAGACTGAATGGCATTCCCGTCCGGTAGACACACATGTTATCAACGTAATCGTAATCATGTTTTCTGCCTATAATGTAAATCTCCGATTATATTTCCACCGATTGCGTGTTAATTGGAATAACTGCCAAGTTTTCTACTCGATTTGTAGTTCTTTTTTTTTCTTTTCAGGATTTGTACAAAGATACTTTTCTAGCTGCTATATATGGTACGAACAAAACGGGGTTTAAAAATTCTCAATCTTTTTAAAAATTCTTGAAGGTTACACATACAGTTTATTTCTAAATTGTAAATAACTAAAAGAAGCCGTTTTGCGAATTGCAAATTAATTAATTTAAAAGAGCTGAAGAAACGAACTTAAAATATTTGACGGGTGACTAATTTACGATTTTCGGTATGCATATCTCTGTTATACATACCTACACATATTGCTAGAGTCAAAAGGCAAAAGGGAATGTTATAAAAATGGGATTTGGCATTTAG
>JAQFZC010003808.1:0-17703 GCA_034695205.1 Dicyrtoma fusca | reverse complement strand
CTTCCACCGTTACCGTTACCGCCTTGGCTGCCGCCCCAACTTCCACCGTTACCGTTACCGCCTTGGCTGCCGCCCCAGCTTCCACCGTTACCGTTACCGCCTTGGCTACCTCCCCAGCTTCCTCCATTACCGTTACCGCCTTGACTGCCACCATTGCCCCAGCCTCCGCCGTTACCGCCTTGACTGCCACCATTGCCCCAGCCTCCACCGTTACCACCTTGGCTACCACCACCGTTATTAAATTTTCTCCTCCAAGCGGGCTGAGAGCTGACAATGACCACCGTCATAGCCAAGCTAAGGATCTGTAATTAAAAATCACATAATTACGTAAAGTGTAAAACCAAAATCAATCTTTAATTTAAAGTTTTTGTTTAATCTATTTGGTGTAGATCAAGGTTAAATCGATTTAATGAAATAATAAAATTATTACTATTATACTGGTATTTAAAATTATACATTATTACACACATACATATAGAAGTATGTAATTATGTGTGTCTGTTTCTTGACTTTTTAGGAAAAGTTATGTGACAATCAAAATGTGCTTTTTAGTCACTGCCACTGAACTGTAGTAGAGTGTAAAACTTTGAAGATGAAAAATATTGCAATGCTTTTCGCTTACCAAAATTTTGTTGAGCATGGTGCTTGAAGTATTGATCGATGCAGAGAGTGAAATGATTGTCTGGCAGTGACTCCTCAAGAGTTGAATCGTAATTTTAAAATAATTTATGTAATGTCTACTGAAAATTTACTAAAGTGCCCCAGGGAAAAAGAACTAGAGATTGAAGTTGTAAGTTAATTAATTAGTTATGCAAAATAATTGCGAGAGTTCAAGTAATAGTGTTGCTGAACTGGCTGGAACTTGAGTGTCAACAGACTGTCAAGCCTGTGCTTCTTATACTTGTCATATTTCTCCTTCTATCCATGAAACCCACGCACTTCACAACTTTTTTATGTGTGTCATGTACTTATCTACCTCCTTAATACTTCCCCAGCTTTATGACGTAATCTGTGATCAGTGCCAGTGCCAGTGCCAGTGGTGCTGAGGCTGTCAGTCTAACTTCTTGGAATTAGAATAGAAATCGGTCACATGTGGTTGGACACATACCTATTTAAGTAAACAAGTTTTTTGCCTTCTTTGCAATTTAGCAAAAGTAACGAAGTTATGCAAACCGAAGTAGGTATATTTACATCTATATAATATAGGTATACATTGCATTGATACCGACAACGTATTCTTTTAATATCTCCTTTGTAATAATAATGGTTTAGTGTTTCGTAAAATGTTCATGTTTTTTTTTGGTTTTGTGACCATTTCCCGTCAAAATCCTATTTCTGTAGCTGAAAATAATGGACATTACCGTCCATCCATGTTTCCTGTGTTCTCCTTTCCTATTTTTAGAATTGAAATACGACATTTTTTAATTAACTTCCTGGAATACTAACCGAGGATTTACGGTGTCAGTCCAGTCACTTATACATAATGATGAGGTAGAATATACATGTAGTCAGTTAATAGCAAACAAACATAAGTATCTCTAATTTGCACTAAACTTTTATTACACTGTAAAACACTATGCAGAGCTACATTTGTTTGAAGTTTGAACGCTCAAAACCTAAGCGATTTGCAATATTCCATACACTATTTAATTATATAATATGTATATTATGAGGTTGCGAATAAAGATTCTCATGACTCATGTACGCATATAAGTATTATTATCGTAAATAAATATTTGCTAAAAAAGAACATGTAACATCGAAACTGAAACAAGCTCGACTATTTGCATGATATTTTTAGAAAAATTTGAGATAGGAAAAACGATGACGATTAGGTAGGCTTGCATTGGCAGCTATGGACTTTATTGCTGTTCAGTTTTAATGTATTTCCTGGTTGGAACATAAAACCATAGTTTATTAGTAAAAAATAAGCTGACATTTTCACAAATAATTTTGTACTTTCAATCAATACGAATTGAAAGCCACAACAGAAGCCGACACACAAAATATATTTTATGTTTTTGTTTGTACCTGACTGACTGACACGATTTTGGAACCAACAGCCAACTGACCAGTAGTGTACTGGTTATGTTGATGTTAAGTATGTACTTTGATTTCCATTCACAGTTTCCGATTCTAAGAAAAACCGCTTTTGAGAAGTTATCAGTATTTTTCTGAGTGTGCTTTTGCTTTATTTGCCAATGACCGACCGCCGTCACTTTCTTGGAACATCTTCGTCGCAAATTTTAAGACAGTCAGCAGTTCGCAGTTGGCAGTAAACAGTAACAGGGTTTAGGCAAGAGTTAAAAACTACTTAGGTATCTGTAATAGCTAGCAATGAATCAATCGTTATATGTACATCATACATGGTGATGCAATGAATCGTAGAATCGCATCTTATGTTTATGTTTGTTTATTTTGACTCATTAGAGCCAGTAAAAGCTTGATTGTATTGACTGCTGGCCATCTCTAAAGATTTTATGTTAAACGTGCTGGCTATATATTCTTACCAGCTAGCACAACAGGTCCCATTCATTCATCCATTCATGAAATAATTAATTGCATTAACTGAAGATAAGTTTGACAGACGTCAGATTGAGTTCGCAGAAATTAACGAAAGTAGGCATTGCAGGGCTAGTATGACGGTAATAGATAGTATTTCTTAAGCAATACAATTATTACTGCTACTACTAATACTGATAAGGTAAAATGGAATTCGAAAACAATCGATTTTCAAAAATTTCAAACTTTATTTTACACAAAATAGAAAGGTATATTTACTTATATATTTACTTACAATGAATAATTCAAAGTCCTAACAGGGTATACATACAATAATACTCTACATATACAGTTGCGTTTTAAACATTACAAAGTAAACATTAAAGAGCTTTACACAGATAGCTATGAACTAAAGAACAAAACTATTTTTGAATAATCACTCTTTTTTTCGTTGAATTTTTGTATTGCCATTACCAGGAAATTACAAAACGAGGCTGCCGGGATTTTCCGTTTTTATTTTACATAAAATAGGAAGATCTAGCTAATGCTGGGAAATACTTGCAATTGAGTATTCTAACTACAAAAATTACTTACAATTAGTAATAATAATATAATGATATATTTTAATTGTTATTAATCGTTCGTAATACGTTTAGAATAAGTACGAAGTGTATAAGTGATCAGTGTATGAATATCCACAAAGTAGGTAGGTACATTGAATACATTGCATTTGAAGTCAAAGGAAGTACAACCCGTGTAATTGGGCGGATAGTTTTGTAGTAGGTATAAACAAATACAGCTATTTGACGATATCTAGTGATAAAAGGTACGTTTAAGATGGGTTTTTGAAACGAATCTCGGGCATTTGTCCATCGACATAATGAAAAGTAAATACAACTGGATCAGCGTCTGCACAAACTACTTTGATTCCTTTTCTAGGATTCACTCCCCAGATCGTTTTAGGGCCCTGAAAAAGCAAAAATATAATAAATAATACCAAATTATGAATCACTTAACACGGATTGTCTATAAATTTTCATGTAATAATAAGTACTATTGAAATATTTGAGTGTAATAGTGTGATAGTGTTGTTAAAATAGCTCACGTTGAGAGAATAGTATGCTCTGTAGAGTGTATTGGGCTTAATGGTGACAGGGCTATCAAACTTGACATGGAAGGTCCTTTCTTTCTTGGCAGCCACAACATCTTCCGTGAACGCAATGATTTTATTATTCACATTGCTGCTAGTATTATTATTTTCTTGATCCGATTTAGTTTCCGAATGTATCACCAGCTTAATTTTGACGTTGTAGATTGCATCACTCACGATGGGTCCGTCAAAGCCGAAACTGAGAACGTCAACTGAGCGGCTTACTTTAATGCTAGGAAAGAAAATTATATTCGTATTAAAAAACTACCGTCATATTTAAGGCTTTCAGTTATTATAGAATAATAGACTTTTGCATTATTTTATTGGGTCTTACATATTATAGTTCCATTTCCCAGTCCAAAGTTCAGAATTATAAATAATTCCTTTGTAGACGGAGATGGTAAATGTTTTAGGAGGCTCAACGCCTCGTCTTTTGTTATTAAAGGGGTAAACCCGAGCCCCATTATCCCTCTGTCTGTAAGTGATTAACAAATAATTAAACAATTGCACGCATAATATGAACTACCAATACTGGAAGTTGTGACTAACGATCAGCTTAAGGCTATACATATGTATATAGTTGGCCAGTTAGTTAGAGTAAGTAAATGTAGGTAAATAATTAATATTTGTTTAAAAATACTTACTTTTCAGCGGCGCTTAAATGTAAATACTGAGTTAGAGCATCAATTTCGTCGTTAGTTAAAATTCCCTTCTCTTTCGGCTCGGTAGAATTAAATTCAGAAGGGGTCATGAGAGGGAATCGAATCAAGTGAATCGCATTTTGAAGATACAGTCGAATATGCACTGGAGTTTTTTCCGCATCACGTCTTGCACATTCCGCTTCCGCCCATCTACGAAATAAATTTAAAAGTTTAAGTTTAACTAAATCACATCAAATGTCAAAAACATTTCAAGTCAAACATCAAAATATTGTATGAAAATATATTACCTTATAACACCAAAGTAAAGATCCAGCTCAGACACAATTATTTCATCCAACTTTAAAAAAATGCATAGATTCTCGTGTGTTAGGTTTGTAAAGTCTTTTGTTTTCAGAATTTGCGAAAAATGCCTGCAAAAGAAACATACATAATGTAAAAATAATTAAAACCATAAAGAATAGCGACAGCATGTTCGTGATTCATTTTTTTTAAATGCCTTACAAATGCGTCATACGTCGTTGATTGTGATTAGTGACGTCATTAATAAATGGCAATCAATACGCGATAATAATACTTACTCTGTAATAAACGAAAATGTGTCGTATTCCAACTGAGGTTCATCTAAATACTGAGCACACTGATAAATCGTGATGGCATTGCCTACATTTCGTGAGGACTGAAAAAACTGACGACATTTTTCCTCCAAACCGGCCACAGAGAAGGATTTTGCGAGCTTAAAAACCTCGGTGACTTCTTCGAGCGTGAAGTTAGAGCTGGCGAAATGCTCCTCTTCTTCAACGTACTGTAATAAGTTTACAAAATTCAATAATTCATTATTATTCTATGGTCTAAAACGAACATAACCAGCCTAACCTGCAACTTGTAACTATGTACTACTAATGTTCAAAAGTACACCGCAGCACACTTATTATTCATTACGAATTTTATTAGCACGCCTTTTAAAATTTTGTTATAATTACGAGCTCAAACGTTTTACACGCGTTTTTAAAAATTGATGGCTTGGCTAAATGTTTTGCCTGTTAGATATGTAGAACCTGTTATGATAGAGCTTAGTTGTAGGCGTTTTCAACTGTGACCTTGCTTTTGCCCCTTTTAGAAACTTTAATATGACAATATGACACTTTGTCGCTTTTGAAAAAGAGCAATATCTTAATTTATAACTTTTCTAAATGATCGAATCAAGCTTTAGCTTTTTTTGACCCCGTAAAACCATATTTTTGCCCTTTCAGAAATCAGCGAAATTACTCATTGCATCCTGACGTCATACATATTTACCGTAAATTCTCTAATAATATACCGGGGTATTATTAACTCAAAGAGTTCTGGCACTGGGGTGTTATTAGAGGGGTGGGGAATTAATAGAGGGGGGGAATTACCACACTACAGAAATGAAGGAGCAATACAATCCATTACATACATACCATCCATTACAATATATGCTAGTTAATTCTATTAATGTACCGGGGAATTATTAGAGGGGACTTGAACATTTTTTTATTTTTTGCAGTGGGGAATTATTAGAGGGGGGAATTAATAGAGGGGGGGAGTAATTAGAGAATTTACGGTACAAGACCTCCCGATGCAACCAGGAGCCATGCCGTTTTACACTTTTTTGGCTACGGGGCACAAATGGAGGTTTTAAACGTTTTCAAAAGCAATAAAAATGTTTTGGCCTTGTACGAAAATACGTAGGTAGGCTGTAGACACGTTGTTAGTATTAGTATAATATAAATAAATATTGTAATGTCTTTAGTGACTATAAGCCTCAGGCCTCAGGCAGACAAATAGTATAACTACAATTATGCAATTACCGATTGCAAAATTGCAAAATCAACGCACCTACCGTAATTGCTTAAGTGCATCGGAAGTATGTAAGTACTAAATTAACTGCATAATACCTGTACGTGGGTTTATAAGAGCGCAAATTACATAAACAAATATTAATTATTATTATTACGAACCTTGAGAAAATTGCGAAAGTATTCTGGCTGAACATCCGGCAACTCAATCGTCTCCTGCTGTCTCCCATTATGCCAGGCATCCGTGATGATGGACGCAATGACCGGGGAAGTTGATTTAATTGTCAGTCTTCGACATCGGATCTTCTCAGGTTGCTCACCGATCGAGAATAAAACTTCACCTTGTGAGCACATTTCCACGAGGCAATCCTTTACCTTCCCCAAGAGGGGGATTTTTTCATGGGGTTCCGCATTTATGTTCACCATTTTGACGCACTTCTCGGTCATGTCTTAAAATGTGGCCAGTCAAAAAAAAACGATTTTTTTTTTCAAACAATTATTTCTCTCTTTTTGCACAGTTGATACAGTCAACAGTTGACTGTTTAATTCAATTTAGTTGTTAGGATCGATTTTCGATTCAGGTTCAACGCTTAACACTTTTAACGTTTAATTCAGCTGATTTTGAAGTTCCAAAGAAACGGCTAATCATTTCGGTTTCAGTTTCGAATGTCGAAGGTAAGTTGTAGGTAAATAATACTGACGTTGAATGTTAATTGATCAATAATTAATTTAATCCGCTGCACATTCTTGAACAAACTTTGAACAACCAACAACCCTTGAAATTAAAATTTTGAATTGCTAGGTACTCTCCACAAAACGAACAACTAACAAACCTGTTGATCTTGAAATAAAAAGAAATATTTCAACTATTTCAAGTGTTCAAGTGTGCAGTTGAACGGATTCGGCAGTAGCAGCTTCAGGGAAGTAATTTGGACGAACAACGTTATTCGTCGAGAACGGTAATCGGATTAATAGTCGATTAACTCTCGTATCCTGTCTTCTATAAACCAAATCTTTGTCGTTTTTTTTTGCACGAGACGAGGGCTTGTTTTTTCACATTCAACATTCGTTTCGAGTGAGAGTTTTTAGTGTTGAAGGTACATTCAACATTACATGACTGCCATTGGCAATTTATCTATTTTTATCTTCACAACTCTTTGACTTGTTGAACATTTTACGATTATTATTATTATGATTACAGACATACACTGTGAAGTACAGGGACAGGACAGGACCGAGCAGTAGTCGATGCAAAATTCTTCATCCCCAGTTGCCAGTCACCAGCAATCCTAGCTACCACCAAATAACGAAATAACTAAGCAACTACACCTTTTCAATTTTTTTTTAAACGTTTACTCTCACATCGAGGAAAAATCTGTCTGCTAATAGACTAATGACTAATAGCTCAATAGCTAATAGACTTTATTTAGATTGCTCAAAACTCAAATATATAATAATGTGTAGGTAGTTGTAGTTGCTTAATAGTTAGTACCTTACTAAAATAACATTATGATGGTTGATGGTATTTCGTATCCGTTGTAGTAAAAAATGCAGAGGCAGTCAGCGGTAGTAAGTAGTAGTCTGCACGTCTGGTTCTGGTAGTTCAAATGCTTTAAGTTGTATTAAGGCCTTTAAATTATTACGTCATGCAAAAATAATTCATGTTTTATTTTTGATTTTAGACTTTTCGAATTTATGAATATTCAGATTTGGAACATTTTAAAACATACATTTCTATCAGCACTGCTATTGAAAAGGAAAATGAAATGCACTTTTTAGAAAATTAGATACTGTGTCTTGCAATTTTTGAAAATGGAAAACAATTATTGAACTTTTTAGAAAAAAATATAGGTAATTGAGTATGTATAACTTTTTGAATTTTTGAAAATATCAATAAAATAATTGTAGCTAGGTATATATGTACTTCTTAAAAAAGCAAATATTGCGTTTTGTAGTTTTTAAAACGATTAACAAAAAATAGTACTACGGCCATTTGGAAATACATGTAAATAAGGTACTTTTTGCACTTTCTGAAAGTACGTATAGTTATAATGTTTTGACCTTTTTGAAAGTATACATACGTATCATGTTTTGCACTTTTCGAAAGTGTGAAAATATCATGTTTTGCACTTTTGAAAAGTGTGAAATATCATGTTTTGCACTTTTGAAAAGTGTGAAATATCATATTCTGCTCTTTTCAAAAGTGTGAAATATTATGTTTTTTGCACTTTTGAAAAGTGTGAAATATCGTATTCTGCACCTTTTGAAAATGCACATGAAATAATTTTTAGAAATGTAAATAAAATAATATACACTTTTTAGAAAAGTACATATACAATGTTTTGCACTTTTTGAAAGAGTAAATATAAAAAAGCCCCCTAGTTTGAAGACTCTATTCCCAGCCCAAGTCGTATGTATAAAGTATTGTGTAACATTTACAACGTCCCTTACGTAATGCCAGATTTAATTATCAGATGTTCTGTCTCTGTTTTTGTAGTTTTTAACTTCACATGCTCCAAAGACGTTTCTTTGACAGACTGGATAAACGTTTGGAACTTTGGACAACAATTATTCCTCTCTCAAGTTCAGCTCACACAAGTCACACTAGTCAGCATGGACGGAAGTAGGGACTGGAAGAATGTACGGGAAATGGCAACTGGCTCATGGCCAAATTCAACAAATAAAAATACAAAGAAAGAGCGTTACGAAATTGAAATTGGATGGATATGCGACGTACTAATACAATAATAGATTTAAGATAGCATGTGCACGGTAGACTTATATAAAGTATAATATGTAGCTAACTTTTTTTATAAACATAATGGGCTTATTACGTAAGAATAGTTAAATAATTATGGTTACAAAATACTTTTTTATGGCTATATACAGATACATACAGCCTGCCCGTCGCTATAGTTTTGTTTTGTACGTGGAAGTCCTGGAAGTCTTTTTTGTCAAAACTTAATTGAGACCCAGAATTGTAATGCGGATTGCAAAATAATACGAATGCCGATTAGAAAGGCTACTAACGTGCTTACACACACACACACATTCTGTTGGTACGTGTGAAAATTCTAGTTTTAGTTGTTTACATTTCCTCGAAGTTTATTTGAACAACCAAAAACCAACCACCAAACCGAGTTTACACTAGCAGTGCAGTCAGTAACTATAATTAAATGTAGCTATAGAATGTATCTTCCTTCAGTTTACTTTACTAGGTACATGAATTGCTTACCTACGGTACCGTAAATCTCCGGTAGCTCTGCTAATGTCAGTAGTCAAACTTTGTATTAAATCAAACATGTCTCTTGAAAATGCACTGAGGGGAAACTTAGTTTGGACGCTGTAAATATGACCATTGAATTGGAGTTGTAGACTTCATTTTTATGTAGATTCGACAGTTTAATGTAGATTCAACATTAGAAAGTAAGTAGATTCAACAGTTTTATGTAGATTTAACATTAGAAAGCAAGTTGATTCTACATTTTATGTAGATTCGACAGTTTTATGTAGATTCGACAGTTTTATTTAGATTCAAAATTTTTATGTAGATTCAGCATTAGAAAGCAAGTAGATTAAACATTTTATGTAGATTGGACATTTTTTTGTAGATGCAACAATAGAAAGCTAGTGGATTCAACAAACGGTTGCACCTACAATCCAACGTTTTAAAAGTTCTAAATAAGATGTTTATTCATTTTAGAAGTTGCAATACGGGAACTTTACTGATTTTAAAAACGGCAAAATGTGTCATTTTTAAAGTGCGAAACATGATATTTACTTCATTTTAAAAGTGCAAAACATGATATTTACTCAATTTGAAAAGTGTAAAATGTGATGGTAACTTATTTCAAAAATCAAAGATGGTTTACCTACTTATTTTCAAAGTGCAAAATGGGCCAGTTACTCATTTTAGAAAGTGCAAGCCGTGATATTTACCGATTTTGACCGTGCAAAACGTGGTATTTACTTTTACTACAGCCATGACGTCACCAATGACTACTAATCAAAGATTTACGGTGTTCTAGACATACATTAGATACGTATAACTACGTATGTATGAATTTAATTTACATATTGTTAGTTTTTTCACGTGCTTCTTTGCATTCAAATAATGTAGAACCTCTGGTCGTCGACTTGGTATAACGTGAATGATGGACATAGACAGTGAGCAATTTGTTTTTCATCTAGATTTTTATTGATTGGATACTTCAATCTATCCGTATTAGGAAACAGAGCCTCATTTAATTGCAATGGCTCACCTAGGCTACCAGTACTCCCACTATTTATGCCGACAAATAAAAGTATTGATCAGAAAATCAAAATAACAATAACACTTTTGTCTAGACAGATCGTTAAATAGACACACAATGAAATAAAATTGCAAACAACCAACCCTTTTTTAATTATGTACCTATAAATCTGTATGGAAGGTTAAGGGTGCTTACTAGTACGTTCCACGTGTTAGCATTAATAGCAAAAATACAAAACAACAAGCAGACACTTTTACGTCATTAATTACATAATTGTTTTTAAAATATTCATTTTCAATTCAATCTGACGCTAACATTTTTACGACCCAACTATGTTTACATTGCAGTGTGGAAATCTCAAATTATCTATTACCATAAAATAATCTTTAAAAACAATTTATTTTGTTTTTCCAGGTGTGAGAGTGAAGTATGTTTGACAGGATCGAATCTACAAAATCGTTTAAAGATGAACTTCACCTGCAATGTGCCTTTTGCCTTTCAATACACGTATGCACATTCACATTAGTTTAAACTATTAATAAATTGCCGATTTTAAAATTGTTTTGATGTACAACGACCTTTTGAGTAGGTCAAGCTTCTGGCTTCTGGCTTGTATTAATGGATAATGGTACCGTTTTTCGTTTGCCTTCAAGGCTCGTTAGAATTTTTCAATTTAAAATAGCCTCTCTCCCTTGTTTTGCATCGTATTAAGTTGACTGAAGCTTAAGAGACTAATCACTCTAATCCCCAGTTTATTAATTTTTGCGTAGTATATTTGTAGCTTCCATTCAGCAATTTAGTGTCAATATAACATCGAAAAATGCTTAACTTGTTCACGATTAATAGTCTTGTCAATTGTCAATACTTGAGGATTAGAATTTAACTTTGGTATTTAGCAGATTAACGGCTTATCTAAATCCACGTCCACTACTTGAATGTTAAAGTACTGATGCCCTCCTGAAAGTCTGTAAATAACTAAAATAATGAATTTAATTAAATGTGAATACCTCAGACGAAAGAATTTGGATGAAACGTATGTATGTAATTCAATCATTAATCCTTTTCGTAATTGACATTTTTATTAAAACATTAACTTGCTGTTCTGTTGCTACTGTCTTTGTCCTTAGCAGATTTGAATCTACTGAATTGACTGAAGCTGCATGTTACCGGACTGAACCGGTTTTTTCTGGACATTGATCATTAGTGCAATAAATGAAAATGACCGTGACATTATTGACAATTGACTGGAAGTATTTATAATTTATTGCAATCTACTAATTATGATCCAGAATTGTAAGCGTGACAGTTGAGATTAGCAAAATGCAAAAATACTTATGTAAAACATTAATATTAGAATCTCTAATCTAATTACACAATACACCCTGTCTTTTTTTATTATTGCAGCTTCTATTCTATAATTCGATGTACCTAGTTCTGGTTCTAATCAATTTACGCGTATTATTTTGTTTAAAATACACATAGTGTCAGATAATCACGAGAAAGCACTCGAGGGAGCTTCAAGTGGAAAAATATAAACTCGAAAAATAAATACACCGAAAATTCTAGCACTCATTACTGTTACTACTACAGATTAGAAAATAATTGGAAGTACCTACACGAGCTGTAATCGTAGAAGAATAAAAGTTGGTTCCCTGTAAATGCTTGAATTCCGATGTAAGCTTGTAATATTCTAGTAAAACATGGTGATAGTCTCAATTGACAGGATAGTGACGAGTAGGGGCGACCGGTGACCGCATTGTAGCATTGTAGTTGGTAGTTGACCACAGATATATCCGGGAAATATGTGTAAATTCTGTGAAATTCCAATATTTCAATTCTAATTAGTTCAATCCACAATCATCGATTGCGGTGTGTCCATCATGTACATATAAATGTTCTATTTATAATTAAATCACGCTTAATAAACACACTTTTTATATCTGTACATGGCTGATTGAGTGATGAGCTTCTCTTTTTTTCTTATTTAATCAAACCTTGGTATGTAGGGTGTAAAAAAACTGTGATAGCTATTATTATTTCAATGAACTGATCAATAAAATTGTAATCATGCCTAAAATTAGAATCGAACCGGATGGAAAGTTTACTGCCCTCAATCAAATTCTCATTTTTTTTTGAGTTCTGAATAAATATTAATTTTTGATTAAAGACTAGGAATTCAGAATAAAAATAGCTCTGCACGGAAGTAGGATTTTAAATTCAGTATTTTTAGTACCCACCTATTTTACATTGATATTTTATCAATCAGCATTTTGGATAGTAAATAAAATACAAATGCAATGACCTCGACGATTTTTGTCTATAATTGTGTCTGAAGCTAGTAAACTAAGTGTGTGTTTTTTGCAATAACTGATTGATGATTGATTAATAATATCGATCACTTAATGTGCTTATTTGCTTGTTTTTTTTTGGTAAAAAGTGCAATTTATTATCTTCAGAAATAGCAATATCGCTAAAAATGAAAAATGTTGAAAGCTCGAGTTATTAGTCATCTTATTTCTTTGTTCGGCACTTTTTTGTATCGATTTTAATGTCAGTTTTAATTCACAAATAATACGATTAGTATAAGTGATATCAACTTTGTTTTTACAAATCCTAATCTTTTTGCTGATTATTCAAAACTACATTTTTATAATCAATAATCACACACACAAAGTATTTATTAGTAAAGCACACTTGCCTTTCACGTGCTCTGAATGCTCAAAGGAAAACAATAAAAGAAGAATAAAAATGTCTGTGAATAAAAATAGATTGCGGGGGGCAAAAATTAACTGTTACTACACCAAGTAGATAATAGATATATAGAAACAAAAACTTGTTGCTGTTAGTTTAGTAGCTAATCTACTAACTACTATTGTTAGTAACAATTTAATAATAATAATAAATAAAATAAATCTCGACTTAACTCTTGAGGCACGTACACTACAGTTAATAGGCTAACTAGTAAGGTTGGATGTGTCGACTAATCACTAATCAAATATAAAGTACAATTGCACTGCCATTGCCATTCATATTGTACTTTAGTCTTTAGTGTTTACCATTAACATTTCGTAACTAACAATAAGCAAAAATAATAATTGTATTATTAGTACTGCCTTTGAAAGGCGCTTTCATGAAGATTAAAAATAACTATGCAAAATGACAAACTAGTTTTTAACTAGGTAGTTACTAGTAAGAAACTTAATTTAAACTAGTTTAGCTTACTGACTGTGCATTTTGCATAACTGTGACCAATTGCATTCCTTTTCTTTAGCTAACGGTTTTAAAAATATTGATTTGTTGTTTCTATTCATCAAATCATTAATTAATCCATTCGTGCTTTTTATCATTAGTATTACTTTATAAATGCTCAAAGTACCTATATGTTTTCAAAATCACCGTTTGTTTACTATAGAAGCCCGTCTTGAAAGGTCACTTTTTCAGAAATAATCCTAATTATCAAAATCGGCGATTTCTTCATAAAAACGCCTGCTTGAATTTGAAAGCACAATTTGGAAAAATTGTCTTTTTTGTTATGCGAGTTTGCCAACAGTCAACAGTTGACAGTCAAAATATTTCTAGACTCGCTTTAATTTGTCGACAAAATTCGTAAGTACTCGCTAAAAGTACCTGTCACCTGTAAGCAATAAAATAAATAAATCTTTTTTTTTTGAAATCTCAAGTCATCTTTCATAAATATTGTGATTTTATGATTCAATGCATCTACGACTCCGTGTACAAACGAAACCGTATAAATACCAACATTAACATCTAAAAAAAGGCAAAACGATGAAAATGCACTGAAAAGATTGTTCATAAAGTGCAACCGAGCAACGAACAGCCTCTCGACTGCCATTGGGGCTAAAATCTGTCGTTTTAAAAGATGAACAAAATAATAAAGCAGTGGAATCCAAAGGGAAACTTCATGTGCATAATAAACTACGCTTGCTACTCAGTTTCCCTATTTTTTTGAGCACACCGTCGTTGCCAACGTCAGCGTAGCAACTGCCACTGCTTCCCATTATTCACTTTTGTTCAGAACGAAGATCAGACCAGACGGACTTAGAAGCCGTCCATAAATGACGTAGGCAACAAAGGGAGCAAAAAGAAAGCTTTATAATCTTAAAAAATGCATATATTTGTTGCAAATATTCTAAAAATTATAAATTACGTAATTTATGGACGGCCCCATCTTTTGCTCTGGGCGCATCTGCCCTGCCGTCTCCGCTCGGCCTTCACTGTACACTTCATAAATAAGGATTGTACTTTTACCTACATGTTTAGGGGCTCTAAAATTATTACTTATAAAAGACGTAGTAAAATTATTTAAATTGAATAAAATCTCTGTATTGACGCTTTTTGTAAGCGTATTGATGATAAAACCTTGTTTGAAAAATTGAAGATCTTTTTTTGAATTTTAGGAAACGTGCTTTATGAAATAATTCATGATTTTACTTTATAGTTGCTTAAAAAATGTTTGATTCTCTCACGATGCGAGGTAAATATGCAGGCCTCTCGTGTGTTTTTTTGTACGTAGCCCAGTTTGCAGTTTATGTTATAAATGTACAGTACAGTGCATTCTGTATTTTTCAGTGCCATATTGCCATTCAGGAAGGAGAAGCCCGTAAAATGCCTATAAGCTTACAACTTTATTACAGTTGAAGATACACTCTGTATATTTATATTTATGTACTACTTGTACTTGTACTATTGTACTTGTTGGTTGGGGTTGGGGATACGTTCAGAAATTTAATCAGATTTATGTGTTGTGCTTTATTTTGTCACAATTCGGCATTCCCACATGTTTTCGTCTTTCTACGAAGCGCAATATAACATTTTTGCGTTATTTTAAGTTACTTACTGCAGATGTAGACTTTATTTAGCCGTACGTAAATAAATTAAGGCTTTATGTAAGTACACAGTCTTTTTGTAAAAGTATATCCAAATTAGAAATTACTATGCTATTTTCCAATCACAAATTATGCTTTGTTTTACCCTAAAAATGCCTTTTATTACATAGGGTAAAGGCTTCTAATTGTAGTCGTCTTGTAACTGTGGTACCCCCATGTTTTCTCCAGTGTCAAAGGTTATTTAAAGTCTAACATACCTTCAATAGGAAGACTAATACCTGAAGATTCAAAACTAGGCGCGTTCGATTTTGATTTACCGTTGTCACTGTAGAAAGCAGGGGGGTGCCACAGTTACAAGACGACCACAATTAGAAGCCTTTACCCTATGCTTTAAATATTTTCCTCTAAAACAATCATGTATTTGTGTTTATTAATCCTCTATGTACTCCGAACACAAAAATAATATAGTGAGTAATTTTCTACAAAGTTTCATGTTTATATTTATTTATTTTGTAAAAAAAAAATGGGAACGACAAATTACTTGAAACTTGGAATTTAGCTATATTTCTAGTTTTTAATTGAAGATTTCATCCCTAATTTCTGTTTTTAAGCATTCAACAATCAAAAATTTAGTACCTAAAGCGCTAGTGCTACTTCCACTTCCATCGGCTCGGCATTTGGAGTGGAGTAACCTGATACCTAAATAAAGTTAAATAAAATAAAATAAGAAAACACTCACTATACATATACGCTGCTATTGCTTCGGTTCCCCTAAAATATACTTTACGAATTTTTTAATTACTTAAAGGGTTTGTTAACAGTTCAGTTTTAGGATTTTAGATTTTTTGAAACTGCACATGAACAGAGCACTTACAACGCTGTAAACTGCCAACTGTAACCCATAGTTTTGCATCATCACATTTTAATTTTATGCTTTAATTAAACAGTTTTTCGGTCATTCTACTCTGTTAAACTGTTTAGAATTTCGTACAGCCCCCCCCCCTAACCAAAGTGGTGTGACATCACATTTGCCCAGCTCCTCATAGGAACAGCCTGCTTTATACCATGGAGTGTGGATGATTTTTGTTTTTGTCTTGAAATGTGAGAGAGATGTGTTGTTGCTACGCAATCTTCAACACTGCCAAGAACTGCTGATCTGCTGACGTGAGTGTGAGTGTGCACTTGTAGTTATTTTATTTTGTATTTACGATTTACGTACTACGATCATAGTTAGTTTAGGACGAAGGCAAAAACACACATGTGAGTTTTGTGGATACATTGCATTGCATTGTTATAAATAGGAATTTTAGGTTTGTCATGTTCATGGCCCAATGTTTATGTTCTTCAAAAAAAAACATTGAATGTCTGTCTCTACTGTTCTGCACTTATACTTATACCAGTTAGCTAAATATTATTAGCATTAATTTAGTAAAGTTAGCCGTACATAATAAATGCCATAGCTTGAAACTGTAATGCTTTGGCTTGTGGGCCATGAAATAAAAAGGTAAATACATACTTGAAGTGCTTATGGTTTGGCTTGGTTTGTGATTCATGTGCAGGGGTTGCTGGCTGTGAAATAAAAACAAAGAAATATCTATATTTTTGTGTGTAGTATACCAAAGCCCAGATCACAGCTGATGCCTCTTCTACACCCTCAATCATCAATCCCTAAACTAAACTAAACTGAACTTCAAAGTATTATTATTTCTTCTTTATTATTCGTTGTTCGCTCAAAAGTGTGTTGTGATTGTGATCTTGAGAACCCCCTTCATTCCCTATTCGTATTAATTCGTATTCGTATTCACTTCTTTTTCTGTATTCTGTAGTATTTTTCTATTTATGTACTTTCTTGACTTTGAACCTGCAAATTCTGCAGGGAACAAAGAACAAACTTAGAACTTACATAGCCAGCTTAAATAATAATATTTAGGTAGCATTTGTAGCTTAGTTTTGTAATTTTTATTTGCAGGAAGTCAATTACCACTATTACCAGTACCAGTACCAGTTTTTCATCATCCTTCCCTCGGTCATCATTTGTAAGTTAACTATGTAGTTCATAGTTAAGCAATTTATTAGGTTTTTACAAATCAATTTTATTAATTCAATAAATATTGAAATATTATTTACCTACTAGTTTATAGCACCATGTGACCCTTCATCGTGAGATTCACGCATCATCATCATGGATTCCTGAATTTTAGTACGTGATTTGTGGGGAGTGCGGGCCGAGGATTGATCGAGGAAATAAATCTTTTCGATTTCGATTTCAACATTCAACATCACATTTATGTAGCGAGAAGGAAGCTGTAATTCAAAATTGATAATTGATGAAAACAAAGGTGCGTAATATTTCTAGAAAAAGGATACAAAGGAAGTCGAAAGCTGAAGATTAAAGAATACAGTTTACACGTTCAACGTTGGATGTTCAATGAGTAAAAAGTAAGTGCTTATAATAAATTGATTGCAAAA
>JAQFZC010003807.1:0-17709 GCA_034695205.1 Dicyrtoma fusca | reverse complement strand
GGCACCCGCCAAGGGCACCCGCCAAGGGCACCCGCCAAGGGCACCCGCCATGACACCCGCCAAGGGCAACTGCCAAAGGCACCCGCCAAAGGCTCCCGCCAAGGGAACCCGCTAAGGGCACCCGCCAAGGGCAACCGCCAAGGACACCCGCCAAGTGCACCCGCCAAGGGAACCCGCTAAGGGCATCCGCCAAACGCACCCGCCAAGGGCACCCGCCTAGGGAACCCTCCAAGGGCACCCGCCAAGGCAACCCGCGAAGGGCAATCGCCAAGGGCACCCGCCAAAGGCATCCGCTAAGGGCACCCGCCAAGGGCACCTACTAAGAGCACCTGCCAAGGGAACCAGTCAAGAGCACCTGCCAAGGGCACCCGCCAAGAGGACCTGGCAAGGGCACCCGCTAAGGGCAACCCGAAGGGCAACCACTAAGAGCACCCGCAAACGGAAACCGCTAAGAGGTATGATCATGTTCATTGTGGTATGACGTCTTGTCATATTTTCTGCTCTCCCGCTGATCTTATCCCCACTACAACCTTAGAAATGCACACAATTTTAATAATTGTTTGAATTTGGGGCGTCTCTGATTGGACCTCTTGTGATAAACGAAGATGAGAGTGAAGTATGAAGTATTATGTAAGTCATTTTAAGTCCGGACCTAACGTTTAAGCATCCGCAATGTAAATGGCTGAATGTTGTAAATATATTCTGTGAAAGCATGTTTCTGACCCGATTTCTTGTAATTCTATGACATGTTTTTGTAATCAACGCATCATTAAGTCAATGCCCTTCTACTTCCTTAGTGTACGCTGGAAATCAATAAATGTTAACTACTTAATAACTTAATTAATTATTACAAAAGTATTTCAAGTCTAGATATTATTGGAAATGAGAAACGAACAATGTTGGCATATTGACACTGTGAGACTGTTCAAACTAACATCAATACCTGCGTCGTCAGATTCAGCTGACAGCCTATATAAATAGAATGGACTGTCAATATTGGTTACTAGCTTAGATTGTTAGCTGATATCCACCTACGATCGTCTTTTTGAATCGAACGTAAAAAGCTTCAGTGCAATCAAGCATCAGCTTGGCTTGTTGAATTGTCAGAAGGTTTTGCCAAATTAATTCATCAGCTTTGATTGCCTGCTTAGGTCGTCAGCTTAGATTCTCAGCTTAAATCATAGATTAGTACGTCAGTCTAAATTGTCTAATGAGGCCTTTATTTTGAAGCATTCGATGCAAGCGTCAGCTTGGATTGTAAGCCTGCATCGCCATCTTGAATCGTTAGCTTTGGTCTTCTGCTTAATCTCCAGCCTAGATTGTCCGCTTGGCTTGTCCATTTGGATCGTCAGCTTATATTGTATGCTCGGGGCGTCCGTACAGGTTATACATTTAGGTCTTCAGTTAGGATCGTCTGTTTAAATCGTATAATTGTCGGCTAGGATTATTTGCTTAAGCTTCAACTTTTGCATCAAGTTAGCAGCTTGGACTGCCAGTTAGTAGTTAAAAACGCCAACTTTTGATGATTAGCTGAAACCGTAAGCTTGTATTGTCAGCATGAATCGTAGTGTACACGTGCATTTTCAGATTGCCAGCTAAGATTGTCTGCAAAAACAGTGTCAGTTAGGATTGTGAGCTTAGATTGTCACCTTGGGTCGTAAACTCGTTAGCTTTGAAAGCGATATGGGAACGTCAGCTGAATCGTTAGCTTGAGTTGTCTGCTAGTATAGTAAAGTTAAATATTTAGTAACAAACAAGACGTGGTTAGAACACAACCTTCGACCGTAAGCTTAGACTGCCAGCTTAGATCGTCAGATTTGATTAAATTATTAAAATAAAGCTTAATTTTGGACGTGAACCTAAGTCGCATGCGTGGACTGCAAGCTTGCAACGTCTACTTTAATTATCAGCTAAATCATCAGCTCTAAACGTCGGATTATGTTGCAAATTTTAATTGGCGCATTAGATTTTCAGTTGTAGACTTTGGATTATATCGTTACCTTTGATAGTCGGCTTATATAGTCTGCTTGAATAGTCAGCTAAAATTGTCGCTTTAAATAATCAGCTAAGATCATGCGGCAAAAGCGTCAACGTGGATTACAAGCTTAAATAGTCAGCATATGCGGTCTTTTTGGTTCAGATTGTAAGCAGTGATCAGCTTTATAGTCTGTTAAAATTGTCAGGTAGGATTTGCAGCTTCAGCCTCAATTTTTGAATTACGTATTCAGCTTGGACTACCAGTTAGGATCAATAGTTTGAACAGTAAAATTTTAATCGTTACTCCTGATTGTCAGCTTGAATTTAACAAGTTAGGCTGTCAGTTTAAAACGCCAACTTAAAAAACGCTAGCTTACATCATCCGTGTTGATCGCAAGATTGTGTTTTCAGCATGAATTGTAAGCTTACCGTGTAAGTTTAGATTGCCAGGTTAGATTGTCTGCGTCAACTGTGCCAGTTTAGATTGTTAGCTTGAATTATTAGTTTGGGTCGTCATTTTGGATGGTTTACTTTGATAGTCATATTGGATCGTCAGTTTAGTCGTTTGCTTCAGTTGTCGGCTTGTAAATTGTGGTTTAACATGTAGTAGTAAACGTCATCCAGAAACATCGGGTTAAAACAAGACGTTAGACAGTCAGCTAAAATCGTTAGCTTGGACTGTCATCTAGGATCATTAGCTTAAATAGTAGACTAGAACGTCGTCCTAAGTCGTCTGCGTGAATTGTCAGCTTGAATTGTCTGCTAGATCGTTTTCCTAATCGTATTATTATATCGTCAGTTTTAATTAGCGGCTTTAGCTGCCAGCATTCTACGTCAAAATAGTTTGCAAGCTAACGTTGCAAGCTTATACTATCAGTTAGTATCCTAAACTTAAATTGGTACTTTAGATCGTCAGTTGCGATCATTCCCCAAATCATGAACCTGGATTAAATACTTAGATTGTCAGCTTATATCGTTGTTTTAAAGCGGCAGTACAGATTGTAAGCTTCTTGGGTAAGCTACGATTGCCATTTAGGATCCGAAGATGTATGTAGTCGTCAGCTACAGTTCTCAGCTTCAACGACGTTTTTAAGGTTAAGCAGTCAGCTTTGACTGCCAGCTTTTTTTCGTTTTTATCGCCAGCTTCGACCCTTAATTCAAAATGTTAAATGAGACTGTCAGCTTGATTGTAAAAGCACAGACCTGCAGCTTAAAATGGCAAATTAAAATGTTAGCTTAGACTATCCGCTTGGTGCGTAAGCTAGTGCTACTAACGTAGCTCTAAAGTGTCAGCTTGGATTGTCTGCATCAATAGGGGCAGTTAGAATAGTGAGCTTGGATTTTCAGCTTGAGTAGTCAAGTTGAATCTTTAGCTTTGATAGTGACATTAGGTCGTCAGCGTATTTTTTCGCTTTTGTCGACTGCATTAAGATTAAATATTAATAATGAAACTTTAACTAGAACCATTAGCCTAAATCGTAAGATAAGATGTCAGTCAACGTCGTCTCGTTGATTGCGAACATATATCGTGTACACAGATACTTCTCTTATGCTGTCAAGTTCAACTGGCAATTTGCATCCCCAAGATAAGTTTCTTTTATTTCTAGGTTAGATAGAAAGCTTGTTAAGACCGCCTCAAAGTTCAACTTAGAAAGTCAACTTAATTAGTTATCATAAATTCGCAGCATTGATAGACTAGCTTGAATCGCCAGAGTCAATTTGTCGACTCAATATGCAAGTTTCGTAACAGAGACACTTAAACTAAGGTCGTTAGCCGGTATTGTCTGCTTAGATAATCAGCTTCAATTGTCAATTTGACACGCGTTTTAGGATCTCAGGTTTCTAAGTTTCGCTTAAAGCGTGAACTTTGATTACCGGTAAAAATTGTTGGTTCAAATCTTTTGCTTGGATTGTCTAAACTGCCCGCTTAAGTCGTTTGTTTGAATCAACAGCTTATATCGTAAAATCAGAGCATTAGTACCAAATGTGAGCCTAATTGGTAAGCTACGATTAGGAGTTAAGGTCGAAACGTTTTATCGTCACATAACGTTTTTAGTTACAGCTCCAAGGTTTAAGTTAAGCGGTCAGCTATAACTAACAGTTATTATCGCCAGGTTAGACAGTAAATTCAAAATGATATTTAAAATCGTCAGCCTGAATTTGGCAGCAAAGGTCGTCAGTTTTAAACGTCAAATTAAAACGTTAGTTTATATCATAATCTTAGATCATAAGCGTATATTGTCAGCGTGGATCGTCAGCTTAGATTGTACTTGAAGGTTGTCTACATGAAATGTTAGCTTATAACATTAGTTTGGTTTGGTACCTTTTGTTATCATCTTGGGTCCGTCCAAATGAATTGTTACCTTTAATTGCCAGATTGGATTGCCAACTTTAATAGTTAGCTATGGTGATGGGCTTGAATAGTAAGGTCAGATGTGTTGTGCAAACCTTTATATAGAAACGTTTATTAGATTGTGACCTGAGACTGTGAGTTTAAATCGTGACTTTAGACTAACCGCTTTTATCGTAGGCTTGCGTCGTTAACTTAGGTAATCAACTTTGATTGTCTTTGTAGATCGTGTGCTTAGTTTGTCCGCCTACATCGTTGGCTCAGAGAGTCCGCTTGGATCGTGAGCATCAGTCGGGTACTTATTTTTCAACTTGCATAGTAAGTGTAGATTGCCAACTTAGACTGATTGCTTGGACGACCAGGGTAATTTGTTACGTGCATTCGTCCTAATAATGCTTCATATATTGCTGCCAGTACAGATTGTATTCTTTAGTCGTCAGCTTGGACCGTGCGCTTACATTGCTAGGTTTTGTAGTAGTCAGCTATGGCTACTAGTTAGAATCGTCAGCTTGGACCGTAAACTCAAACAATTAATCAAGGATATCAACCTGATTTATCAGCTTAGCTGGTCAGGATCAATTGGGAACTCATTGTAAACATTAGACTAGAATACTAGCTAGATAACTTTCGATTGTCCCTTAAAATTCTAAGTTGAGATCAATAGCTTGAGTTGCTAACCGAGATTGTCAGCTTGAGTTTCAGCTTCTATTGCTAGCTTTGGTAATCGTTTTTATAGTGGAGTACAATATTCAGTAAGAAACGTCATCCATTAATGTCGGGTTTAATCATGACCTTGTACGTCAACCTAGATTGTTAGCTTTTATAATCAGATAGTACAGTCATTTTAAGTATGCAATGGAAAACGTCATGTAAGTACGTCGGGTAGGATCATAACATTTTAGTACCGGATGCGTTGATAGCTTTAATCGCCTGTTAGGTTGTTTAGCTTAGACAGTTGTCTAATGTGAGCTTAAATGTGAAAGTTCGGACGCAACCGTCACGTTAGATCATCAGCTCGGGCTGTCAGCCTAAATTGTCTAATCACAGTGTCAGTACAGAATGTAAGCTTGGATCGTTGGCTTGAATCTACGGCTTGAAGTGTCCGCCTATATGGACAGTTTAGACCGTCTGCAGGAACAATCAAAATGCGTTGCTGGTATGATATGCAATCTTGTATTATTAGATTAGATCACAAGTTTGTTGCGTCAGTATAAATAATACGAATTAATTGTCATCCTAATTGGCCAGCTTGAATTGCCGGCAACACAGGTCAGCTGCATTCTGCAGCTTAAATGGTTAGTGTGACAATAGCTTGAATCGCTGGCTTACAACGCCATTTTAGAACGCCAGTACAGATTGTATTGAATAGTCATTAGCTAAGATCGTGGGATTGGTTTGTAAACTTTTATCTTCTACTATGTGATTGACAATGTCAGCTTCAATTTTTGAATTCATAAATTAGCTACGACTGCTATACGGCATAGTCAGTTTGGCCCGTAATTTCAAACTGTTAATCTAGAATGTCAGCCTAATTTATCAGCTTAGCTAGTCAGTTGCAATTGTGAACTAAAGACATTAGATTGGATTGTTAGGTAGATAGTCTTTGGTTGTCTTATACAATTCTTAGTTAACGTCTGTAGCTTAGATTGCAAGCAGGGATTGTCAGTTTGAGTTGCCAGTTTTTATTGTTAGCTTTGATAATTATATTTTGTAGTAGGATAAGATATTCAGTAGGAAACGTCATGTATTTAAGTCAGAGTGAATCATGATCTTGTACTTTCAACTTAGATTGTTAGCTTTTATGACCACATAGTACATTCAGGTGAAATATATATTGAAACACGTCATCTGAAAACGTCGAATGGGATCATGACCTTGTACAGAAAGCCTAGATTGTTATCTTTTATTGTCAGTTAGTCTAGTTATTATAGATGGTTAGTGGGTACTTTAGACTAACTCGTCCAATGTAAGCTTAAATGTTAAGGGTGCGACGCGAACGTCACCTTAGATTATCAGCGTGGACTGTCAGCCTAAATCGTCTTATCGTGGTGTCAGTACAGAATGTAAGCTTGGATCTTTGGATTGAATCTACAGCTTTATTTGTCAGCTCATAAAAATAGCTTAGACTGTCATCATGAACTATAAATTTTCTGGTATAAATTTCAAGCTTGGGTGGTCAGATTTGTTAGCAAGTTTGTTTTGTGAACCTAAATAGTTCGAATAAATTGCCAGCTTAATGAGCCAGCTTTAATTGTCGGCATCACAAGTCAGCTCAAATGGACAACTTAAATCTAAAATGTAACAACAGGTTCTTAGCTTATATTGTATGCTCATTGCTTCTGAAAAAATTGTATTCTAAACTCGTCAGCTGCAATCCCCAATTTAGATTATCCAATTTTATTGTCTGCTTAAATTTGCAATTTCAACTTTTATATGAAAAGCAATAAGTCAGCTTGGACTGCTAGTTAAAATAGTCAGCTTATACTATAAAACTATAAAAACGTTATTTCATTATGTGAGTCTCTTTATTAGCAATCGTTTTTAGTCGTAATTAATTTCAAATCGTCAACTGAAAACAGTAGCTAAGATTAAAAGCTTATTGCTTGAATTTTAATTATCCGTTTTTCTGTGTTAAGATCGTTAGCTTAGGCTATTACCTAAAACTGTGAGCTTGGGTTGTTGGCTTTGATCGTTAGCTTTAATTGTTAGCTTTGATAAGCATAACTGATAGTGACGTTAGATATTTAGTGAGACAAGTCATCTAGGAACGTCGGTTTAAATCATGACCTTGTATCGTCAGATTATCGTTAGATTTGATAATCAGATTAAATAGTGCGATTAAATATGTAGTGCAAAACGTCAACTAGGAGCGTGGAGTAGGATCATGACCCTCTACCGTCAGCTTAGATCGTTTGCTTTGAATGCGAGTTAGTTTTTCTAGCATAGATCGTTGGCTGGGACTTTAGTCTAACTCGTCTAATGTGAGCTTCAGTGTAGACAAACAGTGAAACAACTCTCGTTGTTCCTTACGCAAACGTCAAGTTTGATCGCAAGATTGTAACGTCATGCATAATCGATAGCTTTGTCATATATTGTGGTGTCTATTCAGATATTGGGAGTACAGGGTGGCACATAACCTTTGAGGAACCCCCTTTCCAGCGTAAACCTGCAGAGTCGCAAAATTATGTCATAACGTCTGTTGTAGAGAATTGCATTACAAATTGAGCACAGTGATCAGATTTAAAATCAGTCAAAAAACAAAACCATTATGAACAAAAACCTAACACATTGTAAGCATAGGATGTTTTTATTTTTTAAATGATTTTAAAAGGACTTACTGGTCAAGAACCGGAACAAAATTCTCTATAAAAATAGTGGTAGTATGATTGCGCAACTGTTTTAATTTAGGCTGTAGGGAGGGGGGGCGGAAATGTTATGTGCCACCCTGAAGATACTAATTGCAAACAGTTATTTAAAAGCGTTACGTTACATTGTTACTCTAAACCGTTGGCGTTGACCGTTAGCTTACATTGTTAAGTTTGATTGTCAACTGTTCTTGGAAGCTTAAATTGTCTTTATAGTTTGTCAGCCCACAACCTTAGCTTAGATAGTTTGATTGCATTGTACGCGTTCTTTGCAGATTTGATCGTCAGGGTAAATTGTCAAACCTTAAAAGTTTAGCACATGCAAGCAGCTTAGTGTGTGAGATTAAATCAGCTTATTTAAGTTTTTGAAATAAATGCAAAACGTTACATTAAATAACATGAATTGTCCGTTTGGATCGTCAGTCTATATCGTATAAATGGGACATGAGAACAGATTGTAAGTTTAATTGGTCAGCTAGTATTGTAAGTTAAGATGAGAAGGTTCTATTGTCACGTCAAATCTGTACCTACAGCTCCAAGTGTATGGTCAATTAGTCAGCAATGACTGCCAGATATAAGCGTACCGCTAGACGGTAAATTCAAAATGATAATTTAGATCGCCAGTGTGAATGTGACGGCATAAGTTGTCCGTTTAAGACGTCAAAGTAAAACATTAGTTTATATCATAAGCCTAGATCATATGCTTGTACTGTCAGCGTGGATCGTCAGCTTAGATTGTACGTGAAGGTGATCTTCATGATTTGTTATCCTAAATCGTCTGTTTTCTGCAGCAGCGTTTGTTGTCTGCTTGGGTTTGTCAAATTGTATTGTTAGCTTTGATTGTCAGATTTGATTGTCAGCTTTAATAGTTAGCTTTGCTGATCTGCGTAGATAGTAAAGTTGGATGTGTAGTACGAATCGTCCTTCTAAAACGTTAACCTGGATTGAGACCTAGGACTGTAAGCTTATATCCTGACCTTACACCGTCCGCTTTGATCGTGAACTTGCGTCGTTAGCTTAGGTTGTCAACTTTGAACGTCAATGTTGATCGTTAGCTACGTTTGTCCGCCTACATTGTTAGCACAGAGCTTCCGCTTGGATCGTCAACTTCATTTGCAGATGTATTTCCTAACTTGCATAGTAAATTTAGATTGCCAGCTTAAACTGCTTGCTTGGACCCACAGCTTAATTTGTCACGTTCATTCGTTCTAATAAAGCTTCATATTGCTACGATAATCAGACATGAAATCAGATACTTTGACTATACTGTGTGAGTAAATCATCAGCTTGAATTATCAACTTGAGTTGACTGCTTGCATTGCCAACTTGAATAATTGGCTTTAATTGGCGCCGTTTATCAACTCGTGTGGGGGTCAGCAAACTTTGCGTACGCAACACGTCATCTTGAAGCGTCAGTTTTGCATGTATGTTAAAATAAAATTCAGTTTCTAAAACTAAAAAGAGTTTCAGGATGTCAACAAATATTGTCAGCTTAGGTTGCCAGCCCAGAATGTAGTCAATACATCAGATACTTGGTCTGCGCAGATTGTAGCCGTTACTTGTAAACATATATTGTCAGCCACACATTTTAGTCCTCTAAAGACACACGCTAACCAGAGTACAATCTAGCTGTCAAATAACCCGTGGGAAGCAATAAAGCTGATGCAGCAAATTCGAATCGGCTTCCCATATATCAAATAACATGGATTATAGATTCGCCTCAACGCAGAAAAACAAATGGTGGAAGCCGAAAGAATCGAAAAAGTGTAGGAAATGTGAGCATTACACCGACGATAACTTTCACATCATGGCGGAATGTCAGTCACTAACTGAGACAAGAGAAAAAATGGGACTAAACTTGGAAAGATTAAACAGAAATATTTACATCCCAGTACTATTTACCGATAAAAAGTGAACAGATGAATTAATCAAAAACAATCTCGAATTGTGGAAGAAAGTACTAGTGAAATTGACTGCAACCTAAAGTTTAATTCATTATTATGAATCTAACCTATTCCTATTTGACTGTCAATTTAACTTAATGTAATTCTCAATTTAACTTCTGTACATATATACATTGAATTAAGTAGCATACAAATACACTGTACTCAATCATGATTTTACGTACCAATTAATTGTAGAAATGTGGGGTTGTAAGAGCAATGGCCAATGAACAACTTTATGAATAAATACATACATACATATATTGTCAGCTAAAGTTTGTATTTTGATCCATAGCTTGACTCAGGGGTTAATCATACGCTCAAAAACAACGTTAATCTACCACCGTAAGCTCACAACTTTGCCTAACTCCTTGAGCTTACAACTTGCGCATACAGGTTAAACCCACAGCGTAGTTTCGCATCTTAAGCCTAAAGCCTTAGCTTTCATTTTGAACTTACAGCTTGCGCTTACAGCTTGAGTTTACGATTGTTGGATTACAGCTTGAGCTTACAGCTTGAGCTTACAGCTTGAGCTCACAGCTCGAGCTTACAGCTTAAGCTTAAAGTTTAAGCTTACAGCTTGAGCTTACAGCTTAAGCTTACAGCTTAATCTTACAGCTTGAGCTTGCAGCTTGAGCTTACAGCTTGAGCTTACAGTTTGAGCTTACAGTTTGAGCTTACAGTTTGAGCTTACAGCTTGAGCTTACAGCTTGAGCTTACAGCTTGAGCTTACAGCTTGAGCTTACAGCTTGAGCTTACAGCTTGAGCTTAAAGCTTAAGCTTATGGCTTAAGCTTACAGCTTGAGGTTACACCTGGAGCTTACAGCTTGAGTTTAAAACGTAAGTTGGCAGGTTAAGCTTACAGCTTAAGCTTACAGCTTCAGCTAACAGCTTGAGCTTAGAGCATGACCTTATAGCTTGCGCTTATAGCATGAGCTTACAGCTTGAGATCACAGCTCGAGCTTACCGTTTAATTTCACAGCTTGAGCTCACAGTTTGAGCTTAGACTTCGAGCTTACAGTTTGAACTTACAACATGAGTTTACAGCTTTATTTTAAAGCCTAAATTTATTGCTTGATTTCAAAAATTGGGCTTACTTATTAAAATAACGGATAAATCAAAGCGCTTAAGCTTAGAGTTGACAGATTAAGCGTACAGCTTACACGCACAGCCTAAGGTTACAGCATGAGCATACAGCTTGAGCTAACAGCTTGAGCTTACAGCTTGAGTTTACAGCTTGAGCTTACAGCTTAAACTAACAGCTTGAGCTTACAGCTTGAGCTTACAGCTTGAGCTTACAGCTTGAGCTTACAGCTTTAGCTTACAGTTCGAGCTTACAGCGTGAGCTTACAGCGTGAGCTGACTGTTAGAGTGTCCAATTTGAACTCACATTTGTATTAAACAGCTTTGTATATCTTAAACCTAAAAGTGCAGTATACTGCTTGAGATTTAAACTTTAGCACACAGCCCTATGTAAACGGCGATAACTTAAACGTGCAGTTTGATCTTCTAGCTCAAGCTTACAGCTTAAACTAACATCTTAGTTTTATAGCTTGAGTAATTAAATAAATTCACACGTTAAGCTGACCGCTTTTGCTTACAGCTAGCGTTGACAGCTTTAGCTAAATGCTTGACTTTAGAGTTTCAGCTTAAAGATTGAGCTCACAGCGTGAGCTTACAAGTTAAGCGTGTAGCTTGAGTATGCAGTTTGAGCTTGCAGCTTGCGCTTATAGCGTAAGTTAACAGCTTAAGAGTCCTGCTTGAGCTTACATTTTAAGTTTACAGCTTTGTATAGCATTAACTTACAAACTAAGCGTCCAGCTTGAGCTTACATGTTCATTTTACAGCTTTGTATAGCATGATGTTCCACGTAGAGCTTACTACTTTGAAGTAAAATTTAATACACACCCTAATGTAAACGAATAAGGCTACATCTTAACCGTACTGCTTGATCTTTAAGCTTAAGCTTGCAGCTAAAACTTACATCTTGGGTTTACAGCTTGATTTTATAGATTAAACTCACACGTTCCACAGACCACTTGCGCTTAAAGCGTTAAACGCTTATGGAAAATGCTTTAGTTTGAAGCTTGAGCTTATATTTCTATTTTACAGTGTTTTATAAATTAAACTTGAAAGTTAAGCTTACTTTCTGAACTTCCAACTTTAGAACACAGCTCAATAAAAACGCTTAGGTTTACAGCTTAACCAAACAGCTTAATTTTAAAACTTGAGCTTACAGCTAAAGCTCACATCTTGGTTTCACAGCTAAGAGTTACAGCTGGAGCTTACAGCTGGAGCTTACAGCTGGACCTTACAGCTGGAGCTTACAGCTGGAGCTTACAGCTGGAGCTTACAAATGGAGTTTACAGCTAGCACTTACAGCTGGAGCTTACAGCTTGAGCTTACAGCTTGCGCTTACAGCTTGAGCTTACAGCTTGAGCTTACAGCTTGAGCTTACTGCTTAAGCTTACAGCGTGAGTGTACAACTTAAGCTTACAGCTTGGGCTTGCAGCGTGAGCTTACAGCTTAAGTGTCCATTTTAGGCTTGCGTTTTCATTTTACAGCTTTTTTTAGCACAAACGTTCAAGCTAAGATTACTGTTTGAGATCTAAACGTTAGCACACGGCTTAATGTATCGCTTCAACTTACAGGTTGAATGTACATTTTGATTTTAAAGCTTGAGCTTACAGCTTAAACTTACATTATAGGTTTACAGCCTCTTAATAGCTTGAATTCACACATTCAGCTGACCGCTTAAGCTTAAACCTTGCGTTAACAACTGAAGTTAAATGCGTGAAGTTAGAGCTTGAGCTTACAGCTTGAGCTTACAGGTTAAACTTACAGGGTGAGCTTACAGGGTGAGCTTGCAGCTTAAGATTACAGTTTAAGCTTACAGCTTGAGCTTACAGCTTGAATGCATAGTTTGAGCTTACAGCTTAAGCTTACAGCTTGAGCTTACAGCTTGAGCTTACAGCTTGTGCTTACAGCTTGTGCTTACAGCTTAAGCTTACAGCTTAAGCTTACAGCTTACACTTACAGTTTAAGCTTACAACTTGAGCTTACAGCTAGAGCTTACAGCATGAGCTTACAGCTTGAGATTACATCTAACGCCTACGGTGTTAACGTAATGTTTATACATGCTTGGCTATAGTGTTTGAGGCTACATTTTGAGGTTCTTATCGTTGTTTACGACTTTACCTTACAGCGTAAGCTTAAAGCTTGATTCTACAGATTATGTTGGCAGTCGGGACCTTCAAATTGATTTTGCATTAGCAGCTCTTTACTGCAGAACACATAGCTTATACATAAAATTTGACTTTACGATATTAACTGCAGCTTTTTCTTACAGGTTGACCTTCCACCTTTGACTTACAGCTTAGAGTAACATCTTAGGCCTACAACATGAGCTTACAACGTAAATTCACGCCTTAAGCCTACATATTGAGCTAACAGTTTAAGCTTTCAGCTTGAGGGTACAGCTAACAACTACAGCTTGAGCCCCCTACCTCAGTTTACAGTTTGCGCTTACTGCATGCGCTTACAGCTTGCGTTTACAGCTTGCGCTCACAGATTGCCCTTTTAGCATGCGCTCAGCTTTCGGTTACAGCTTGAGGTTTAAGCTTTAGCGTACATCTTGAGCTTACTCGTTAAGCTTACAACTTGAACATACAGCTTGAGATTATATCTTGGGCGTTTGGCTTAGGTTTACACTTTAATATTACAAAATGGACCTACACTTGGAGCTTATAGCTTTAAGTATCGGGTAATTGTATTGTTTAGGCTTACAGTTGAACTTAAGAACTTTAGCATTCAGCTTAATATTACAGCTTGAGCATAGTTTAAACTTACAGTTACAACTTGAGTTAACATCTTGATCTTACAACTTAGACTTGCAGTCTTGTGTTACAGATTGAGCTTATAGTTTACGCTTACCACTTTAGCTAACATTTTGATTTCCTTGTTATAGCCTATAGTTGAGTTTTTGAGTATCTACAGTTTGAAGTTACAGTTGTAGCGTCAGGCTTGAGTTTATAGCTTAAACTTTTAGCTTGAGTTTCCAGCCTGAGCGCATAGCTTGAGCTTACAGCTTTACAAGTCAAATTGAGCTTACAGCGTGAGATTAGAGCTTAAGCGTACAGTTTTATCTAACAGCTTGCATTGGCTGACGTAACCTTGGGGTTAAGTTTGCACCTTCAGCCTACAACTTAAACGTACAGCTGATGCTTACAACTTTGCCTTACAGCGTGCCTATACAGTTTCTCTTTATAGATTGACCTTACAGCTGAAGCTAATACCTTGAATATTTAGCGTGACGTTAGAGCTCAAGGTCGCAGTTTAAGCCTTTCACTTTAGCTTATAAATTGAGCTTACCAATTGAGCGATAAGTTCAAAACAAATGAAGATGAAGAAATGAAGAAATACAATCACAACGTACGGGTTGAGATAACATATTCAGCTTACAACTTGAGCTAACGGCATGACCTTACAATTTGTCCTTACAACTTAACATGACTGCTTTAGCTTCCAGCTTGAGTTTATGGCTTGAGCTTACAATTTTAACTTGTAGTATGGTCGTACAAATCGTGCGCAAAGCTATGGTTTACAGAATAATCCTATAGCTTGAGCTTGCAAATAAGGCTAAAAGCTAATGTGTACAGAATAAACTTACAACTTGAACTTACAGCTTAAGTTAAATGCCTGAACCTACAACTTTGACAAACGGCATGAGTTTACATTTTCAGCTTACAGCGTGAGTTCATAGTTTGAGCTTTCAGGTTAAGCTTCCATATTAAGCATTTACGTTTAGCTTACAACGTTTAGCTTACAACTCAAACTTGAAGCCTGATCTTACAGCATGAGCTTACAGCTTACGCTTACACCGTGAGCTTACAATTTAAATTCATAGCTTGAGGTTTTAGCTTTAGCTTACTGGTTGAGCCAGCAGATTAAACCTACAGTTCAAATTGACAGCTTAAGTTTGAAGTCTGAACCAACGGGTTGAGTATACATCTTCAGCTCACAATTTAAGCGTACAGCTTGACTTTACAGCTTTAGTTCACAGCTTAAGCATACAACGTAAGCGTAAAGCTTAAGATTACAGCTTGAACCTATTTTTTGAGTTAACGGTACAAGCTTACAGCTTGAGCGTACATCACGCGTATACAGCGTCAGCTTATAGCTTAGGCTTTAAGAGTGCGTTTACTGCTTGCGCCAATAGCTTGAGCATACAGATTAAGCTAACATCTTGAGCTTACAACGTAGACCTAAAGCGTGAGTATAATGGTTGAGCATACAACATTTGCATAACGATTGAGTTTACATCTTAAGCTTACAACAAAAGGTTACCGCTTAAACGTAGTGTTAACTTATATGACGTTCTAACTATTTTCCGTGTTTGCCCGCCTTCTTTGTTCGCTGATTTTCACGTTTTTGTACTTTTATTAATGTACTGTTTTGAATTTTCAGATATTATTCGATTTTGAATAAATGTTTAACTTTTTTGATATTTTTCGATTTTATTTAGCTGTGACATTTTACCGCTTTAACTTTTTATGATTGCACTAATTTGTTTTAGATTGTCATTTTTCATTTTTTGGAACTTTCTTCAGTGTAATTTTTAGCATTTGCAGATATTTTTCGATTTTTAATGGTTTTTATAGATTTTTTAAGTTTTTACTATTTTTCATGATTGCACTCATTTTTAAGATTTTCAGCTATTTTTCATTATTTTGTACAATGTTTCATTGTACTTTTGGCATTTCCAGATATATTTCGATTTTTATTGATGTTTTGTCATTTTTTAAGTTTTTACTACTTTTCATGACCACTCATTTTTTACATTTTCTGCCATTTTTCATTATTTTGTACTATTTTTCATTGTACTTTTGGCATTCTCAGTTATATTTCGACTTTTAATGATGGTTTGTCATTTTTAAAGTTTTTACTATTTTTCAAGATTTTACTCATTTAAAAGATACTTTGTCATTTTTCATTTTTTGGGACTACTTTTCAATGTGCTTTTAGTATTTTCAGTTATAATTCGATTTTTAATGTTTTGTCATTTTTGAAGTTTTTACTATTTTTCATGATTTTACTCATTTTACAGATATTTTGTCATTTTGCATTTTTTGGTAGACTTTTTCAAATTTTTTTTAGTATTTTCAGTTATATTTCGATTTGTAATGATATTTTGTCATTTTTGAAGTTTTTACTTTTTTTCATGATTTTACTCATTTTAAAGATATTTTTTCATTTTTCATTTTTTGGTACCCTTTTTTAATGTAATTTTTAGTATTTTCAGTTATAATTCGATTTTTTATGATGTTTTGTCATCTTTGAAGTTTTTACTATTTTTCAAGATTTTACTCATTTGAAAGATACTTTGTCATTTTTCATTTTTTGGGACTACTTTTCAATGTGCTTTTAGTATTTTCAGTTATAATTCGATTTTTAATGATGTTTTGTCATTTTTAAAGTTTATACTTTTTTTCAAGATTTTACTCATTTAAAAGATACTTTGTCATTTTTCATTTTTTGGGACTATTTTTCAATGTGCTTTTTGTATTTTCAGATATATTTCGATTTGTAATGATATTTTATCATTTTTGAAGTTTATACTATTTTTCATGATTTTACTCATTTTAAAGATTTTTTTTCATTTTTCATTTGTTGGTACTATTTTTCAGTGTAATTTTCAGTATTTTCAGTTATATTTCGATTTGTAATGATATTTTGTCATTTTTGAAGTTTTTACTATTTTTCATGATTTTACTCATTTTAAAGATATTTTTTCAGTTTTCATTTTTTGGTACTATTTTTCAATGTAATTTTCAGATATTTTTGGATTTTTATTGATGTTTTGTCATTTTTGAAGTTTGTACTATTTTTTATGATTTTACTCATTTTAAACATATTTTTTCATTTTTCATTTTTTAGTACCCTTTTTCAATGTAATTTTCAGTATTTTCAGTTATGTTTCGATTTGTAATAATATTTTGTCATTTTTGAAGTTTTTACTATTTTTCATGATTTTACTCATTTTAAAGATATTTTTTCATTTTCCATTTTTTGGTACCCTTTTTCATTGTAATTTACAGTATTTTCAGATATTTTTCAGTTTTTATTGATTTTTTGTCATTTTTGACGTTTCTTCATGTTTTTATGTTTTTTGGCTTGGTTTTTAGTTTTTCACATTTTGCAAAATATCTTGTACATTTTTTAATTACATAAAGACGTTAACATGCGTTACCGGGGCCGCTATAACTCGCTATCCCGTAGGGTCCAAATGTGGGCATGAAATGTTTAAAAAACATTTAGAAGAAACGAAAAAGCCTCGAAAGCCCGCCAAATTCAGCGTTGGTGATTGGGTGCAAATCTCAAGGGCTAAATTGACGTTTGAAAAAGGTAAATGCTATAGTAACAACAGGTATATAATTCAGATGCGTGTATACGCTTGATCTCAGTGTATATTTATTACTTGCACAGGATATACAACTAATTTTACTGAAGAGAAGTTTAAAGTAGTCAAGGTACAAGACACCATACCGTGGACGTATTTACTTGAAGATAGTAACAACGAAGACATTACAGGAGCCTTTTACGAACCGGAGCTCAGTTTGGCTTAAAACGTGTATTCCATACCAGATTCGAGTTTGGCACCTAAAAGTGCATATATGACACTAAGCATTATGCAGTGTGAAAAAGAAAATCCATTAAATACAAGTTCCAACTTTGTGTGTCGCCTACCAAATCCATTAAAATTTACACGTGGAGAATACAATGTTGGATTAGTTGGATTACGATATACTGGTCAAAAACAGTTTTATAACTATAAACGAAAAATGAAACTGGTTCCAGGGAGTGGGGGGAGGAAAATATACAGAAAGGATCTAGCTGCGATACCTGCTGGTCCATTGTTTCCTGGCATAAAACAGCCGAAAGTTACCATGTATCCGTATAAAAAAACAATGAGTGATTTTAATATGTTCGTGTCGGAATTTAACGAAACAATGAAGAAATTAAAAGCACCCTTTGTTATTGCAATGGGGGCTAACAAAAACCCTCCATGGGTCCA
>JAQFZC010003806.1:0-17715 GCA_034695205.1 Dicyrtoma fusca | reverse complement strand
ATGACTTTGGCCGATAATTTCATACTTTGGCCGATAACATTGGCCGATTACTTTGGCCGATATCTTTATGCCCATCGTTTGTGAAGCCGCCTTGCAAATGCAAATGCAAATAAGATTAACTTCGAAAATAGCAACATTTTAATGTGATTTCAAACATATAATCCTACAAATATCCGTTTAAAATATTCTAAAGCTTGAACCAGCGTTATTTAATTAAGATTAACTACTTAACAATGTAACCAGTTAATTAATTGATTATTTCGATTTTCGACTCACAAATTAATTATTTGATTTCAGTCAATTTTTGATTAAAAACAAAAAACCAGAAAGAAGGGGTTCTGGACTGCTTTTGAATTCGACGGGAAATTCGTTCAAACACAAAAGGCGCCGGCGATGAAATTCTTCTGCGGCAAAAACACACGACGCTCGACGTTTCAGTAGTTTCAGTAAACTTTAGTTAACTAACTGACAAAGTCGTTGCATTGCGAATAATTAATTAAATGTTAAATTAATTTAATTAATTCGTAATCTGGATTAATTGTTGATTCGATCTCTAGTTTTTTAAACGTGTGTTATTGTGGTAAGTTTCAACAATGAGTGAATTTAAAACACCTGAGCTTATCCAATTTACTAAGAAGGACAAACTGCCATCCCCTGGTGGGGTTTTAACTCCGGGTTGTTCGGGTGAAATAGACTCAGTGGCCCAGTCTACAGAAGATCCGGTGACTGAGAAGACAGAATCGTCGGAAAATGGCCAAACTGGTGACAGTCAAGATACAGGTACAAAATGCTTACAAAAAATATCGTAAATTCATTATTACCTTCAACCTTTTGAACATTTTAAGCCGTAGGTGTTAGGTTAGGATTTAGTCCTTTTATTAATATATTTAATTTTGTAAGGTCAAAGGTCCATTTACGAACTAAGCTTTCTGTTTCTTGATTGTTGATTGATTTTACAGTAGTTTTTACACCCCCTGCCGCTCCGGTAAAAAGAGAAGCATCACCAGCCAGCAAACCTGAACAGCAGCAGCGGCTACCGAAGCCTGAAGATTTAATCTTGCAGAAGCAAAAATATGAGAAAATTTTAGCCACTTTGAAGTACAGAGAGCCTTTGGGAGCTGCTCCAGCAGATTCACGATACAATTTAGAAGTATTAAAGAGCGGCGCAATAGTTGACCATGTGAATTTTAAGGAGAAGAGATTTTTCGTTATTGGCAGGATCCCTGGTTGTGATATAGTTGCAGAAAATCCAACTGTTTCCCGGTTACATGCTGTCCTTCAGTTCATTGATGGTGGCTATAACAAAGATGTTGAAAAAAGTGGCCAAGTGGATTCTAACGAGGATGTAGACGGCGAAGAGAAGGAGACACAAGTTCGAGAAAAAGGTTTATACCTGTATGACTTGGCATCTACGCATGGAACCTTTATTAATAAAAATAGGGTTTTTCCAAATAGGTAAGTGCCACAGAGTAGATAGTGTAAAAATTAGTGATGAGGGCTGGCCAGGCTTATTCGTAGGTCAGTCCGCTAAAGCGTGTGTATAACATGGTCAGTTTTGACTGACCAACTAATTCGTCTTAGGTCGGTTAACCGTGAATAGGCCTGGTGATGGCTTACTTTATGACACGAATTTACTAGGTGTAGGTATTTAAGCATAACTTTCTGGTCGTTATTTTGCTTCTAGATATTATCGTCTCCGGGTTGGACATGTCATTAAATTTGGAAATTCTGCCCGACTTTACGTCGTGGGTGGTCCAGACGATGATGAAGAAGAAAGTGAGAAAACTGTCACCGAGTTACTTCAAGAACGACTTCATAAAGAACTAGAGAGGAAAAAACTCGCCCAAAAAATGGAAGAAGAAGGATCAGGTCCGCCAGAAAGAAATGTGGAAGAGGAAGGAATTTCATGGGGCATGGGTATGTCTATTTTACGATTTGTAGAGTTTAGTTAAATACATATTATATATTAAATATTTACGACTAAATTTTTTCGACTGATTTTTGATTTTTGAGTTTAGAATGCTCAAAGTCGTAAGTGTATTTTTTTAAATCTTGTTTATCTTTGGCAGGCGAGGATGCTGAGGAAGAGACTGACTTACGCGAAAATCCCTTCTCAATGGATTTCGAGTCAAAAGAATTAAACTTGGATAACCCTAAAAAAAGTTTACGAAGTTGGTTTGAGAGGGAAGGGTACGAACTGGAGTATGATGTAAGAGAAAAAGCAGTTGGACACTACATTTGCAGGGTCGAGTAAGTTGAGAACAAGAATATTTCGTATTTCCATACTATCAAGGGATACGAAAAAGGAATTTTATCCTTCTACTTCTAATGTATTTTTGTATGGCTAAAATAATGTTTTGTTTTACAGTTTACCGATCGATGGCCCAGGAACGAATAAAGTGTTTGCTGAGGTTGAAGTGAAAGGAAAGAAGAAAGAAGCAGTTGCTCAGTGTGCTCTTCAAGCATGTCAGATACTTGATCAATATGGGGTTTTGAGACAGTCTAATCGGGGTAAGTTCCACTCGCAAAAATTATGATGTGTAAAAATGTTATTACCTGATAGTGTATTATAAGTATCTTACTTCATTCAAATCTTAAAATATTCTATTTCATTCGGGCGGGTGACTAGAAAGCAGAGTAAAGCGAAAACATCGTGACTGGGAAGAACAGGATTATTATTCAAGCGATGAAGATACATTTTTGGATCGGACAGGCACAGTCGAGAAAAAAAGAGAGAAGAGAATGATGGAAGCTGGAAAAATTCAGCAGCAGGTTGAAACTTATGACTCCTTGGTAAGTGTCTATCCTTTTTGCATTTTTAATTAACCAAAGATTTTAGTCTCTATATTTATTGCAGATATAAGCTAAATGTGTATTTGGATTATTTTTAAGACGTTGTTGGTTTAATTATTTTTAGCTGGAGAAAGACAAAGCCTTCCAAATAGAAATTGATTCATTAAAACTTAAAATTGAGAAAGCAGAACGAAAGATGCAAGAAGATAACGACGAGGTGGATCCACTAGATGCTTTTATGTCGGACTTAAAGTCGGGGTCTCCAGATCTTCGAAAATTGAAAGCAAAGGTGAGGGAACTGTCAGCGGATCAACTCAAGAATAAAAAATTGTTAGATATTGCCAAGCCCGCCATTCCTCATCCTTCCAGTAAACCCATCTCGACCTCAGCTACGCCCGTTTCAACTTCCTCCGAAGTGCAAGTAGATACGACTTCAAAATCGACAGAACTACCAACTAAAATGGAGACAGATGAAAATATTTCTTCCGATACATCCCAGCCCCCTTCGAGGAAAAGCGACGTCCCTTTATTCGGGCCTAGAATTCAGTTTAAAGTTGCTTCCAAGCCTAAATTAGAACCACTAGCTCCTCTAAGAAAAGCTAAAGCAGTGAGCGAAAGTATTAGCAGTGTTAGTGTGATTGCAAATAAGGCTGAAGAAGAAAAAGAGGAAGAGAGTGAAGATGAGGATACACATTTGTCTGATGAGGACAGTCTCATTTCCAGCTACAAGGATTCTAGTAAAAATCCTCGGAAAAGTGAAATTGACATTAATAACAAAGTTTCTAATGCAGTGCCGGAAACAACTAATGATGCTGACCTCATTGCTGATAACGATGAAGAAACTGAAGACGCCGTGGACCCTGAAAGTAAAAAGTTGAAAAGTAAGAAATCCAGAAATAGAGGCAATAAAGCGAACAAGAAAAAAGATGTGAAGTATGATTATGATGCTGAGGATCCTCACTATTCCGTCTGGGTTCCACCCGTAGGTCAAAAAGGAGATGGAAAAACCTCCTTAAATGAGAAGTTAGGCTACTAAATTAATCATTACATATTAGTTTTAGTAATTGAACACCCCTGTATATTTGTTTAAATTTTGTACTTATAAATGATTAATTGATTAAGTAGAATATTATGTACTGTAAATACATAGTATAGGCAGTTGAAGTTTGAAAGTGTCATCAATTGTATTAGTGACATTATTTAAAATACAGACGTAATTATTTTTAAATTATAACTACCTCCTTACTTAAATGATTGTATGAATTTTTATATAACTAAATAAGTATACACAAAACATATATTAAATTATTCCTTGACAAACTGGGCAGTTGAATGACTTTTCTCAGTTGTGGATTCACTCGAAATCTATTTTTACTGCAACTGAGAATTATAAAGACCATGATCCTTCCTTATTATCCATGATCATAGCATGATGATGCTTATGCAATTGGGAAATATGTACTTTAGCTAAACCTTTTCATAAAAAGATACAGACTGTTTTTTATGTTTATGTACGTGGACACAAAAAACTTGTACGTTACCTTTTAAGACGGTCGAATCAAATATTAACAAAAGTATATTGACACACAAAAAATACAAAGAGCATTGTACATCGTTGTGTTAAGCTTTTTATCCAAGTTGTGGAGTTTGCCTTGGTTAATATTATGCCAGTGTATGAACAGCGATTATGAGTCAGTAGATAGAACATGATTTTGGTAATTCATAACAAGGAATTTATCTCGTCATATCCTGTCTATATGTCACCGTTCCTTGCCTCTAGTCAAAGCAAAAGTGCAAAAGTTAGTAGAGATATAATATGAGGATGGATGACCGAAAGGCGAAAGCGACAGGTGACGTAATAAAGAGGATCTTCCAGATGTGTAATTTATTATTTCGGATGTATGTAATCTTGCGCTACTTTCATATCTCCAGAGATAAAACAATAGATAACACTCCTTCCACATCTAAAATTACTCATACTCATACTATAGCATTATTCATTGACAAATGACAAAGTATTTAGCACAATGCAGCTTAATAACAGTGCTTATCCATAGTTCAACTTTCTATTCAGAGAATAGTGCAGAGATATTATTAGGTAAATGCAGTTAATTACATTTCCCTCCGATATTTACGTAATGGGGCATTTGAACTAGCCCGGATTCTAGTGGCAAGAGTAGGCCATCCCGTAGAACAGACAGATTATTACAATCTAGTTTCAATCCCAGTCAGAAATTAAACTACAAATCGGTGAATTTCATCAAAAATGGGAAAATTACAAACAAAATTCATATTTATTTCCATTTTGACTACTTTGGTGTGGAAACTAGAGGCAGCTTATGGTGCCAAAGCCGGTCATAGTTCCGCAATCGTCAATAGTGGCTGCTTGACCACAGTTGGAAATGTAAACGAACAGTACACGAGGGAAATTAAAAGTGACAATACACTCCTCTACGTGTTTCCGTTGAATAAAGGGAATTTACGGAATCCACAAGTATTTTGCCAATAATTCAATTTATGTATCTAAAAATGATAATTTGCTTTAGAATTACGTAAATGCTAATCATGTAGGTATAAACTTTAAATATTTCTCTTTAGAATCAAAATATAAGAGTAGAGGCTAGCGTGTCTCGCCAAGGAACTTTGAAATGTCCAGTAATTTTTGTCATCGGTCAGCAGCAATACACAACCTCCATGGAACTTCCGTTTACCTTCACAAAAAATCAATCGTTAGTCAACAATCATTAGTAGTTCCTTCTAATGGTCCATTTTTGAATAATTAATTTTAAATGTACAATGCAATTCAACTTCTAATTATTTTTTAGGTCAATTTATTATCAGGGAGGTCGAACTCTCTGCGTTCAGGATTCTCAGGATCCCTATCGACAAGACATGCGAAATATTACTGTTCGAGTGTCCACTTGTAGTGACACCACTATTATTTATTCCCTCCGCGTTTCCGTCACTCAAGACTACCTTCTTCCGTAAGCTACTTTCTATAATTCCTTTATGATTAAAGTTAATTTATGAACAAAATGTAATTTTAAACTTTTCGAAGCGTTATGTACTTTGTTTTGAATGGTTTTGAATAGGTAATATAATAGGTAATTTATAGTTTTTTGACCTTTTTGAAAAAGTGTTGTTTACTAGTTTTGAACGTTTTGAAAAAGTATTATTTAATAGTTTTGAGCGTTTTGGAAGTGTTATTTACTCGTTTTGACTGTTTTAAAAAAGTGTCATTTACTAGTTTTGACCGTTTTGAAAGGTTAATTTATAGAATGAAACACTTTTGTAAAGCATACTTTCCATGGTTCCCCAGTTTTGAATGGGTTAAGTATCTAAAACAAATTCAATGAATGCTTGAATGGTTCTTTCTACCTAGACTTGAACACGAAATTCACTTCCAAGTCTCCCCCACAGGCTCCGTTGTTCGAGGCTTTTCATTTTCAGCCGAAGATGTTTCGTCAGTTAAAATTCGAGCAATTTCCCAGGAGGACACCTGTGCCACCATTTCCATCCAGCCGCTCGGTGTAATTAATGATAATAAATTAAAATAAACTATTTACAAACTTAAAAATAAAACTTAAATACATTATCTTATTACATTACACAATATTTTTATAGTGTCCCGTTTATGACCTTGAAACGAATGTACAGTACAGGTAAAAACCAGAATTGAAAAATATACTTCTAATTGTTTTAATAAATCAGTGTAATTGTGTATGTAAAAACGACCTACTTTAAATCTTCAAATTTCAGTGGACTCTGGCAGACGATGACCAGGAAAGCTGCCATGACAGTGGAGCACTCGGGACGGTACATAAATGGATTTGACATTGCAGTCGTTATGCACGACACGGATGAGAAATGTCTGCGATTGCATGGAGACTCGGACTCGATGGCGTCCACTATGGCCGCCACTGGAACTGGAACTGGAGCAAGAAGACAAAAAAATATAAAAATCCGAATAAGCGGTGATGCCCGGGTTCCGAATGGCTACTTATTTCTCTGTTTATTCATTCCAGTGGCCAGTAGTTTTATTCTCATCTTTCTCACGATTGGGTTGTTCCGATGGCGTCACAGGGGCATCCAGTATGTAACACAGCTAGTAACAAAAATTAAAATATAAAAAAATTGTAATTTATTACCGTATCGATTACTAATGCATGGTGCGTTATCTTAGAAATCATGCTCGGAAAATAGATGTGACGGATAGTTTTGCGATGAAGCAGAACGGAATAAGGACCAGTCGCATTCCTGACCAAAGTGATAATGAATCGGACGATCCCGAAAATGAAGCTAGTCCTCTATCTCACGAGGGAGATTGGTCGGTTAATGTTCCGGGTAGGCGATAGTGAACACTTATAGAATGCTAGGTAATCAATCTCAATAATTAAATTCTAATGGAACTATAATTATTACCCACATTTTAGGAAGTTCCTTTGGAGACGAATCTGGAGCCCAGCTAGAATCTGTGCTTCCGGAGTCACAATTGGCCTCTGCCAAATCGATCGTTCCACCAAATCAAAATATAAGTCGGCATCTCAGACAAACGAGACCAAGTAGTAGTACAAATCCGGTAAAAAACGAAGTGAGAAATACTTCGGGGATCAGTATTCGTGCCGACATTCACATTGGGGACTTTACTAAAAATCAGGGACGGATTCAAGACAAAAATGCAAGAAGATTTTGCTGGTCACTGATCACCGTGGCGGTCTTTTATACGATTCCGGTCTACCAACTCATTTTCCACTATCTTGGGGTAGGGTGTGCAGGAAACTACTAATAACCATAATGAAATTGTGGGTTACACCTTAAATTTACTGACATTTTGGGATGCTTATACTCATGATTAAAACAGGTGCTTTACAAAACTGGGGAGTACGACCTTTGCTACTACAACTACTTGTGTGCCTACCGAGTGGGTTATTTCTTGGACTTCAACCATTTCTTCTCGAACATTGGCTACGTTATCTTTGGCGTTGCTTTCATGTGGATCGTTCGGAGACGGGACTCCAACATCAAATTTCGGTCCGAAGCTCACGGGGAAGAATGTGGACTGACTTATAGTGGAGGGAAGTCGAATTTGTCAAGGCCAGTGTCAACTTTGCAGCTCCAAATACAGTTGGAGGAAGAAGGACGGCAAGGGAAGTGTAAGTGCTTCCCTATAGTTGAGTACAAACGAGGCTTCGGAGTTCCACAACATTTCGGAGTCTTTTATTCTCTCGGATTGGCCCTCATCATGGAAGGATTCCTCAGTGCTGCCTACCACATCTGTCCAAATCAAAAGAATTTTCAATTCGGTAATTTGAACAAACATTATTAGTTCATTAGTGTCCACAGAAAAATCTGAAATTCATAACGATTTATTATTTTACTTTTAGACACATGCTTCATGTACGTCATTTCCGTTCTGATAATTTTGAAAATCTACCAATTTCGTCATCCCATCGCCCTCGATGCGTAAGTCAATTTATAATTTGAAATCTTTATAATTACTTTACACATTTATTCAATACACATTATTATGTAATTACCTACTTTTGATTGTATAGGCACCAAACCTTTCTGATCCTGGCAGTGTTGATTCTGGTCTCAGTGGCTGGACTGATGCTGGAATTTCGAGATGCCCAGTCAAAGCTACTTGAGGGTTTCCGTATTTCTTTTGCAGTTCTTCAATTTAGTTTACTTATTCTTGGCTCCGTCTACTACTACCATGTGGGATATGTCACCGATGGTTAGTGTTTCGATCAGGTGTTACTATAAGCTAAAAAAAGGTCAAAAGGTCACGGGACATGGGTAATTAAATTGGTTATTTATATTGTAATGATTTAAAGATATTTTTGGTGGACATTTTTAACAGAAAAGAACACGATTTTGACGGACTGGAAGCTTTTCTCGCGTTTAAGGCAAAAGAGGCAAACTTCCTTTCACGTTGATAGACTAATTCAACCCTTTCTCACCCTCCTTCTTTGCATAGCAGTCGTAATTTATTCAGAAATGACAGAGATGGATTTTGGAACTTACTTGCTCTACACGTTCATTGCTAACGTTCTGGGAAGCTGCTTTTATTATATCGTAGTTATGAAGGTAAACCTAGTTAGGCACTTCACTACGTTTTCAAAAAATACTGAGCAATTTTTAATACATAATTAGAATGAGTGCTCCCTGTTTATTCATACACGCAGCCATTACACGGTGAATTCAAGAATGGATCCTGGATTCAGCCAACACTATATTTTACCGGATGTATGATCATTGGAGGGTTTGCTGTCACTTATTTTGTGCAAAGTCCAGCCCAATGGGAAAAGTCTGCATCTGAATCTCGTTCCGAAAATAATGTCGAGTGCATGTATTCATGGTTTCCCTTCCAGCCATTTTACGACGTCCATGATGTAATTTTACGGCCTAGAACTTGTAAAACATGGCAACAATTTGTAATAGTTAATATTTTTATAAAATAACACTGGTTAATTAATTCTTCTGTCTTGATTCTTCCAGGTCTGGCATTTCTATTCAGCTGCTGCACTATTTCTTGCATTTATGGTAGGCAAACTATTTGAAGCTTATTAACCCAAGAGTTTAACTAATCTGCAATTTACAGAACAATTTTGAATAGGTTTCTATCTATACAGCATTTCTAATTTATCGCTTATTAATATGTTTTTCTTTCTTATGTTTCAGGGTCTCTTAACTGTTGACGATGACTTAGTGGCTGTGCCGCAAAGTAGAATACCCGTTTTTTAGTGTTCAAGATGTATTAATATTACTATAACTATAAAACTATTCTAATTTCTAATGGTGTATATAAAAGTTTACTTGTGATATGATATGCTTGCCGGCTTGGCTAACGAACTCTTTCTGTTGTGATAAAAATAATTACCAAAAACTGATTTTCGATTCCATTTTATTTAATTACTCACGTTGCGTTGTAGTTGTAATAATAACTTGTACTTCGATTAGAAAAAATAGGATGAGGATTTCAAAAAGGAAAAAAGAATCCGTTAAGAAGCTGAGGAATATAATATATATAGGAGGTTTAGAGTTCTGATTTATAGCCAACTGGCTGTTACAGAACCTGAGGAATATAACAATGGAATGTATTAATTACATATTTTTCAGGAAAAAAGTAACTGTCTTGAAGGTGTGGAAAAACTACTAACATACTACAGGTAAAATTTCTTTATATAATAGATACTGACTTAGGGTAGTAGACAATTAGCTACTCTATATATTAATTATTCTCAACACACGACTGAATACATTATTTTACCGAATGAAGCTCATCAATTTAAATTTTGAAATAATTATAATGTAATAGTATAATTAATTAATCCACTTCCAGACGAAAAACTGTAAATGCCTCATTACAGACTCGCTTTTTTATAGATTTGGTAATCATCATCACTGGTATGGTTCAGTTAATTAAGACCAAGTGTCGGTAACACAAAAAGTTAACATAGTGTGGAAATATATATATAATAAAAAATGTATTACAATGGAGGTCAAGGTCGACGGCGAAAATAAGCAAGAAAAGAATTCCACGCTCACGTAAAACTATTCATCCGCAGACAGAAATTAGCATCAGTCCGAATCTTTGCAATGTAGAAAGTACAAATTAAAATCCATCTTTACGACGATTAGGGACTGGCGGACGTACAGATGATGGCGTAGCGGTAGAAGTTGCGGCTGGTGCTGTTGGAGTTGGTATCGCAGGTAGAGGTATCGGATTGACACGTGGTTGACCCCCACTATGTCCGTAAGGACGAGGAGGAATGAATCCATATGGATGGTCTTGCTGTGCAACATTCTTTGCGAGATTATTAAAGAACGACGTTGGCTGTCCAACTCCAGTCCCATATACAGATCTATACATCGAAGGTTGCACTGGATTAGTTGTAGGTCGAGGAAGTGACTGCTGTGGGTTGATGGTAATGCGATTTGGAGCAGGAACAATGCGAGGTTGAAGTAGACTCAATGGAGGCTTTCGAGAGGGCGAGTTGATACGAGCTGGAGCGCTTCGGTCTAGAAAAGTCTGCTTATTCGTCCCGAGAGGTAAGGGAAAAACGTCAATACCTGACTGCTTGCCAGGAAATGCGTTTATCTTCTGTTGGTTTGATTGCCCAGCTTGTGGTACCAACGATGGACCTCCAGTTGAAGGTGATAAAAGTCGATGGAGGAAACCGGGCACTGTCAAACAATTGTAGATCGTACCCTTGAGCTTAAGCCAGCTACTCTTCTCTTCTGTGTATTGTTGGTGGTCATTTGCGTGGGCGTTTCGACGTAACACATTCAGATCCCCGTTGACTTTTGTGAAGAATAAATCGCTCTCTCTGTCCGTTATGTTAGGGTACATTCTTCTAATAGCACGTCTAATTGTGTTTTCCTCCGGAAACGAATTTAAGTCAAACAATGCCGACAATTGGTCTTGGTAATTATTACCCATAACTTCATCCTCTACGTCCATGTCACTGTCGTAATCGCCTTCATCCCCACCATTTATGATGTCGTCATAAGGAGAAAACCCACTCGCAAAGTTTGGCACAGGTCCCCTTCCCTTTTTCTCTGCTTCAAATTCTTCCCAAGCTATACGCCTCTCTTCGTCCGTCAGCTTCTCATCCTCTTGGTTCCGCAGGAGGGTGTCATGCATGACCACTTTATGGATCATGTTTTTGAAGTCATCGACCACGAGTAAATCTGCAAGGAGTTTATCCTTTGGAACGTCTGGAATAATCGCTTCCGTATCATCCTCAACCTTCAAGTACATCTTGACGAGCTCGTCATTGGAAAAATGTCGATCGATTTGATGCTCGTCTACTACTCGACCCGACAACGAGAGTTTCACAACTTGTCGGTTATACACTTTCTCCTCCATTGTTCCATGAGCCAGCAATCTATAGATATAGCAGGGCTTCTTTTGTCCAAAACGATAAACTCGGAAAATGCCTTGCATGTCATTTGAGGGATTAAAGGAAGCGTCAAAGAGTACGACTCTATTAGCACCCACTAAATTAATTCCCAGTCCACCCGCTCTGGTTGATATAAGATATAATTTGGCTCGAGCAGATCTATTGAATTTCTCACAGTCCTTTTGTCGATCAAGTCCTTTCACGGAGCCGTCCAACCGAAAATATTCGGTGCCTTTCCTCCAACGGGACCAATCATCTGACCGATTGTTTTTCCTCGTCTTTTCCAGGGCTTCCTTGTCCAGTTGTTTGAGAAATTCTTCAATCATATCTAGTGAATATAAATACTGGGAGAAGACAAGAATTTTATCTCCAATGCTCAAACAGGTTTTGACAATCTCCATCAGAACCAGACACTTGGAGCCGTGCTCCATTTTTTTCATTTCCTGTGCATCCTTAAAAATGGAAAGCCACCATTGACCAATTTTCTTTTCAAACTGCTCCATCTCCGTCTTTGCCAAAGTTTTAGCATGTAGCTTCACACCCTTCTTTACTCCTCCTGGTTCATCATTGACTGTCTCATCAATATTCTCTACTTCATCTTCACCCTGATCCTTTAGCTTTTTCTTTTGTGCAGCTGCTTGCTTTGCTTCTAGGGTCTTCTTCTTAAGTAAATTTAGCGGATGTGACCAAATGCGACTTAAAGCAGCAAAATCACCCAAGAAAAATCCCTTCTTAATACGCTCTTCTGCAAAGCCTAACTCTCCTCCACCGAGCAAATCCAAATAGTGATTGTAGAGCTTCTTCTGCATAGATGACAAATTCAGGATGATAGCGTATTCATGTTTGGGGGGTAGGTAAGGGGTAAGAATTGAGTAATCCCGTCTTTGAACGCAACCCTCGAGCATTCTGTAGAGTACGTGAGCCCTTCGTTTCATTACAGTCACATCTCTTCGACTAGAGTCCTTGTGTTGCCCGTTCTTAATAGGGTTGTCAAAACGATTAGCAAATTCTTTTCGTGTTCCCAACAAATTAGGCTTTACGAATTGCATCATAGTGTGGTACTCCATAAGATTGTTTTGCAAAGGCGTTCCAGTAAGAACAATACGCCTCTTGGTCCGGATACGATTAATAGCTACGGACATCTTTGACTGATGATTTTTCAAGAGATGACCTTCATCACAAATAATCAAGTCGGGCCCAGGATCCAGAAGGCACTCTTCAATCACTTCTTGATGTTCGTCACTGACGATTCTCTTGGGATTACCGATAATGAGAGAACGGAAGAAATCATAGTGCATGATTCCTACACCACCCTCTCTCTTCCAGCGTTGTAGCTCCCGTACTTTGAATTCCATGACCTTATCCTTTGCGTCGAACAAAGAATGGACTTTTATACTCTTCTTGGATTTTTTCAGCCACATTTCAAATTCCTTTTTCCAGTTGTAAACCGTATTCAACGGGGTAATGATGAGTGCAGTCCGCACATTTAGCGGCTCCGCAGTTAGTACAGTATGAACAAATGCCACTGTTTGCAGAGTCTTTCCAAGACCCATACAGTGGGCGAGTATACAACCACTTCCGTTATTGCCGGGCTGCTTGTATTGTTTCACACTTTCAAAGCACGTTTCCCACATGAAATTAATACCATTAACTTGATGGGGCTTTAGTTTTTCAGCTATTGAGTAATCCACAGAAACAAGAGGTCTTTTGCTTTCCATATCAATATCAAGGATTAACTCGGGTGCTGGTAAGTCCGTTTCGTCGTCAATAAAAATAGGCGACTGAGACATCGCATTGAACTAAACAATAACATAATTAAAAGCATCAGTATATACATACATATTAGCAGGAAAAGTAAATTAGAAACGAAGGACCACGTAATCAGGGGAAAAAACTTACATAAGCTTGACGGTCAGCCAGCCGCGTTTTTCGCTCCTCCTCTTCAAGTTCGGCTACTTGGGTTGACATATTCAGGGTATTGTTGCCCATGATTTCACGGATTTTTCGCCTACCCTTTGGCCGAGCATTCTAAAAAAAAGTGTGCATTAGAACAAATTAATATTATTAAAAATACTACCAATCATTAACGAGATTAAGTTTCGTTCAACAAACAGCACCGCAAATAGCCGCTCTGGCAGAGTCGATATAATATACGGAAAACAAGTGTAGCATGTAATAGTAGTAAATAATCTATAAAAGTCAGTAATCCCATTTTACAGATGAATAATCTCACCTTAGCCTCATCATCAGAATCTTCAATCAACAAATCCAATGGGATTGGACATACTCTTTTCTCTTCCACTTCAACCTCCTCAATATCGGAATCAAGTTCCTTTTTAAACTTGTTGTTTAGCTTGGGAGTTCTGGGAGACTGGGAGTACTTCACTCGCTTATTAAGTTGAAAATCGCTAAGAAAACGACATCAAAATTACATGAGCAAAAACACTAAAATGGTACACATAACTTAAAATTTTGTGCCGAAAGTCATTACAATTAAATTAATCCAGCAAACATTCATTCTTACCTGAGGTCATCAGTATCAGTGTCCGAATCAGAATATTTAAAAACCTTAGCTCGCAAGCGCTTAGGATTTTTAAATTCTGCTCGATGAACTCCCTCACTAGCAAGCTCCTTTGCTACCTTTCTGAACTTGGAAGATATCTTAGACCCATGGGCGCCTTGCGGTTCTTCGTCAGTGGTAACTTCATAAACAGGCTTGGTATTCCTAATTTGATGTAAGTTATTTAATTATAAACTTTTTATAAAAGTAATACGAACCATATTTTTTTATTTTTTATATAGTAAAGAATTAAGAAAAGAATTTTAAATTATTTTTAAGGGTAAGCAACTAACCTTTTACTATGATTATGTAACTCATTGTCATCAGACTCCGAGGACAAATCGATAACATCCGGCTTTGCTCCACGTTTAGGAACATCACTCTCGCTACTACTACTGATTCGAAGTGCATTCCGTTTTTTGGCAGTTTTTCGGCTTCCCAGACTAGGCGGGACCTGGGACAGCATGCTCACACTTTTAGCAGATGTATCAGAATCCGAAGCTTCGGAATCAGATTGCTCTGGGATGCGACATACTGCTGGAGTATAATACGATTTCTTTTCCTACACAAACCAGAATCAAAACCAGTTACAGTCAACAGATAAGGAAAATCAAATTACAGCGGACAAATATTTTAAGGACCAAAACAAAACGAACCGTTTTATCATTCAAACTATCTCTGGAAGGTGAAGCTACGCAATTGCTTCCAGCATCGTCACTAGAGGTTTTCTTTCGAAGTGGGGTTTTTAAAACATCTCTCCTAGCTGCATCTTCTACGTCGAGTTCTAAATCTGGAGCTCCATCCAAATAACAGTCAGTATCACTACCACTCTCACAAGAATTCGGTATCGATGGTTTTTGATCTTCCTGAACAGTTATATTGTTACGCTCTGATTCGAAGTCCTCAGGGAAGCTATCCGTGTCTACCAAACAAATGAAAAATGATTTTAAATATCTTATGTGTACTTAGGTACCTAATATAATTTACTATTTTGAAATTACTTCCAACTTCCAATACTTATTTGTACAGAACAGCGAGTTTTATAAACTCGGTAATTAATATCCAAATGGCTACTCACCACTACCACTGCCACAGTCGCGCCGAGAAAACTGTAATTCGTCCTTTTTCACTAACTTGTCTTTTCTTCTAGCTTTGACGTTAGGCACTTTATTTTCTCCACTCTTCTTCAGGTCTATCGCTTTATTCACAAGAAATCCTATCGGTTTGGTGGGATCGAAAGATTTCAGTCTACGTGGGAAAATTGCAAAAAATAGCGGTTTAAACTTTAAACATTTTATTATATAATAGGAATAATACCCCTAATCAGGTCTAAATCGACACACACGACCTATTTATTCCTTTAGATACTAGGTACATATGTAAGCGTATACAAAAATACCACATTAGAAAATATTATTGCCGATTGCATAAACGATATTACCGTTTGAGCGCTTTAGCAAGCGCGTCATCAGAGTCATCCTCCGAATCTGTACCGGTATTTGAGTTTTCAGTACAATTTTTGGAATGTCTAGCAGTTGCGGCTAATACATCTGCGTCAGAGAGTTTTTCCATTGGGACAAAACTACCCGATGGACGAAGTTTATAATCCGTCTTTTCCACGACAATTGTATTTTGACAAATAGAATCTCTTCTCACCGCCTGCTGAGTTTGCTCCACATATATATCAACATCAGTGAATTCTTCGTCATTCTGATCTGATTTGGGCGTAGAGTGATAATATAATTCTTCAGAGTCAGGCATAGCTTGCGTTTCGAACTCGAACACACTTAGGTCACTCTCTCGGTGCACCTCATTTTCTTCCCCTTTGTGAGTAGCGAACTCTAAGTTATCATTCCGGTTTTTATTTTTATTTTTCTCAGGAGAGACTCTGCTGGGATCAGCGCGGGATGATAGCTCGGCAAGTGTTGGCAGTAACGACACACTCTGAACACTGTCTTGTATAGGAGCGAAGGACAATTTTTTTGAGTTGCCTTTTGAGGAATCAATCTTTTTATTAATTTTTTGAACATGAGAAGGAAATCTGGATTTAAATTCCCTCGCTACAACTTCACCCTGATGACTTAGCTCAGCCGCTGCAGAATTAATTATTCGGTGAAACTCTCCCATAATTTCTACTGCCAGGACACCAGTTTGTTCATTTTCCGAAAGCAGAGATCGATTATTTGCAGATATGTACTGCGTGGCAATATGCATCATATCATTTTCTATTGAACGGGCTTTTCGAATAACATCATCGACGCAGCTTTGAAGCCAAGTTGGTAAAGGCATTTCTTCTTTTGAAGATCCGATATCTTCCTCATTCACCATATTGATTACGCCTAGAAACATGAAATCAACAATGGTATGTTTAATAAATCATTAAACAGACAACTATGTAAAACTTTAACTGCACTTTTGTAACAACTATTCACTCATTATCAAAATGAAAAACATACGCATTCTCATTCACCGCACTAAAGCTTTGCAGGACACTTACATTTGTAAAACAAGATTAGAGCTACACAATTACTGTTAGCAACTGAAAAAAAAAGTCATTTAAAAACTTACGTCTGAGTTTTACACGTTCGGTTAGTACTACGAATTTCCGAATTCGCGAACAGTCACAGTTGACACTAGTTGCCAGAACTGCGAATGCGATTCAACTAATGCACACCTGTTGACTCTACTAAGCCCACGAGTTGCAAGACCGCACTGCGTCCAGCGCATCGAGTTCGAAAAGACAATGTAGTTTCCACAACTCCTAGCGCCGTAGTCATAAATACTCACGACAAACAATTAAAACAGGGCCAGCCCCTACAAGTAAAATGACCTTTCACCTCTTTCACTTTTGACCCCAGATGCCCTTTTCTGAAAGAAAATAACAAAGTGATAATGAATTAAAAAATAATCGACAATCGAAGGATTCCCAATTAAAACTGCTTACCAACAACTAATAAAAAAATACTGGCACACAACCAACACCCAGAAATCATATATAATAGGTAATTTAACTGATATCGAACATCGAATATTAGTGACATGATGACACCCACGGACAAATACTAACGCTGAACGATCACCATGAAAGTTGACAGTGTGTATGACTTGATTTAGAATTTACTTAGTCAAGAGCCAAATATGTACGAAATAATAAAAACCAAAACCAAATCAACATCCAACATCGAACAGTCATTCACAATCAATGCAACGGCTGCAATGGCATTATCTTTCTTTAGCATGTACCTACCTAGTTATAATTATTTATAGATTAGTTCTTAGTCATTAGTATTCTAATTCTATTATTATTATTATTATTATTATTCTGGGGTTTTATTCATTCCAATTCAGAAGCACATACGCAAGCATAGTACATAAATGTTTCACTAGACTCGTAAATAGTGCTTATAATTTAAGATAGACAGGTATACTCCAATTACAATTTATAACCACTTA
>JAQFZC010003805.1:0-17718 GCA_034695205.1 Dicyrtoma fusca | reverse complement strand
AAGTGTCAAAATTCTTGTTTTTAGCCTGTTTATTCCAACTAAATTCAGAGTAGTAAAACGGTTAGTTTGAATAATACTCGGGTCTCTATTATTGCGCTGGTCTCTAATTGTACGCGGGGGTCCGAGGGGCTGAATGGAATAGTGCGCTGGCGTTCTATTAGAGAATTTACGGTACTTACGGATCTCTTTACCCTTCATATCACAAGTCAGAACAGAACAGAATAATCTAAAGAATTGACTTGGAGCACATTTTGTGGAGCCATTCAAGCCCTTTCAATGTTTCAATAATACATAATAATAATTATATAATATACTACCTACTTAAACTATCTACTTAAAGAGCCTTCTTTTTATTTCTTGGGCAGATAATATAATATATTTCTTTCATTTAAACTTCTTTATCAAAGAAGCACTCGCACTCACTTACTCTTGAATCTTTTCTTGTATTCTTTTCCAAATATGAGCGTTTATAAGGTGTGTGCTTGTGTGGCTGCTGTCCATGTCCATGCTATATACTATAGACTATATAGCCAAAAGAATGCAATGACATCCCTTTCTTTCTTTAATAGTTAACAGTGAACACTATATTACCGTGCTATGTACACAATTACAATTAAATTGAAAGCTTCTTTATTCTTTCTTTCTTTTTGCTATAGCTATATACATATATAAGTTCATTTTGATAGATAGCTACCTATGCTATCAGTAACAAAATACCTACACGAAAAAAGGACGCATTTAAGAGGTGTAGGGACGCAGATTACAGATCTACAGATAGGTATTTGTATTTGTGTATGTACATGTTCCCATAAAATGTAATTACTGCGGGACTGACGCGCGAAGAAGATTCAACCTTAAAATTCCTTTAAAATACTTGCCTAATGTAATTATACTTTCATTATTTATGAGCAAATGTATGTATGTAATCAGAATCAATGGCAATGCAATGTGTATGTAATTCCATAAAGATTAGAGGAGGATGGGTCGTCGATCGTCGGCATGTACGTCGGCACAAGTTGGAGCCTATTTTAAGTGGTTTGTAATCAAAATGAATGGAAGCTCAAAATATGTACTGTACAAATTCAGGGACTCAATTATTATGTTATGTAACAAGCTTTAGTTACAATGAAGAGATTTAAGAGATAGCTGTGTGCTTTAAATAGAAAAGACAAAAGACAAACTTGAAATTGACACACACACACACACACACACAAAAGAAACATTTACAGAAAGTACAAAACTTAAAAATAGCTTTTAAAACAGCGCAAACAGTAACAACAATCGTCTTTTTAAATGAAGAGTTTTATCTATGCATATGCTTTAAAAAGAGTAACACGCAAAATTGAAATTGACACACATACAGACACGTTTAACCTCTTTTGAACTAGGAAACTATGAAAACAAAATGCTTTACAAAAGAGTGTATTGTACAATAATTTACTAGCATTTTTGAAAAGGTCAAAACTAGAAACTAGCATTTTTAAAAGCAATCAAAGATAGTTATTGACACTTTCAAAAAGGTATCAAAACTAGAACTTAGCATTTTTGAAAGCAATCTAAAACAAGAAATTAACACTTTGAAAAAGGTCAAAACTAGAAATTAACATTATTGAAAAGGTCAAAACTACAATTTACTATTTTGAAAAAGATGTAAAACTACCCAGACATATTTCCATTTCATAAAGGTAGAAAGTACAAAACTTAAAATTAGCTTTCACAGCAGTGTAAAACGCAATAACAATCTAATTATAAAATGCAAAAAATGTCATACTAAAGTATCTAGGTGTGTTTTGCAAATCTACCTAAATTACTAAATGTTATTTCTACAAATGTAACAACGATGGTTTTACTATACGGTAACGGTACAGTTAAAGTTTTAAAAGATCAAATAGTTCCCTCTTTTTAAATCAGCCTCTCCCACCATTATTACCTGTAATAATTAATAATGCCAAACCATCCCATTCCCATATAATCCCATCAACAGCAGTATACAAAGTGAGCAGACACATAACATAGCTAACAAGACTAACACTATTGTTACAACATAATTACTTTTAAGCAAATAAACCTCCCAACTTCATGAGTAACAGTAATAGAAGCTCACCGATTTACTGGCACAACTGTAGCCTGTCTAGTGTATGTAGTACTGTACTGTTGTAGTAGTAATTCTCATTCACGTTATAATAGTTATGATAAATATTTGCACTTTTCTTTTTTCATTTAGTTATATTTGTAGTTCAGAAATTCTGTATTATGTAATAGGCAAACTGTAGTTAACTAAATCTACACCACTGAAACTACACAGAAAAACCTTACATTGTACATCTATAGTATGAATGAACACTGGAAATATAAATATCTATAATTTAAAAAGTAGTCTCCCTGACAGGTAGGTATTTTCAATTATTTATTTACTATACATTTACGATTCTGTACGGCATTCAAAATTTAACTTCTATTTTAGAGTCTCAGTGCCTCTGTCCGTCTCTTTAATTAATGTCTATATAGGTATATATAGTATACCTATAGGTATCTTTGAGCCCGTATTTTAGCACTAGCAATGAAACAAATTAGGTAAGGATTTTAGCAAAATTAAAATACACAAGTTGATTACTTTTGATAGTACTGACAGGGTCAGCCTAATCTCATCTCCAATAATGCGTTAACGACCAGCACAAAACGAGACGATGCCACCCAAGGAAGACCCAAGTGTAGTGTCCATCCACTGCAATATCCATGGTATTTTAATCATCTTTGAAAATTGGTACCGGTAGGTCGGTAATTAAATAAATAAAGTGTCCAGAAGATGCTATAACTATATATATATAGATAGGTACGTTCCATTTTTAATCAATTCAATGAAAGTCTGATTGACATTTAGTGTTTAAAAAAAATAAAACTGTAAATCGTAAAAATTTCAATGTATTTTGCATGCCTATGCAAATTAGGCAGGTAATGTTTTAACGTTTTATAGTAAAGGTCAAAATGTACGTCACAAAAAAAGACTGACACGGAAAATGACTAAAAAGGCGTACTTTTAACCTGGGTATTCGGAACAGGGAAATCATGGACAGAATGCTAAATAAGTGTGTATTTAACAAATTAACTTTTTCAAAATGACCAAAACTAGAAATAAGTACCTTTCAAAAGGGTCACTACTACCAAAAGGAACATTTTCAAAAATGATCTAAAGTACTAATTAATTAACATTTTCACACGGTAAAGAACACGATACTGACATGACATTTTCAAAAGCGTCACAACTAGGAATTAGCATTTTCAAAAGGTGTAAAACAAGATACTGACATTTTCAAAAGGGTCAAAACAAGGAAATTAACATTTTTAAAAGGGATAAAACAAGATGCTGACATTTTCAAAAGGGTCAAAACAAGGAAATTAACATTTTTAAAAGGGATAAAACAAGATACTGACATTTTCAAAAATGCCAAAACTAGTAATTTAACATTTTCAAAAGGTGTAAAACAAGACACCGACATTTTCAAAAACATTCAAAGTCACTGAATAAGCCTTCAAAACAGGTCACAGCTGAAAAGCAACATATTTGACAGGGGGCAAATCCGGCAAATGTAGTAATTAGCCCTTTCAAAAGGATCAAAACAAGAAACGTACACTTCTGAACAGATACAAAACTAGATATACCTATTACCGTTTTAAAAAGGCAAAAATGTAGAAATCAATGATAGCCATTTGTACAAGATGCCAAAAATTACATATTGCAACTTCTTTGTTTAAATCCATTTAAAAAATCTGTCATCCAATTAAATTCAACTGTCAACAACTTGCATACATTAGGTTCGGTATCTGCAATCTGTAAAATATCTGTGCAATGGCCACACACACCACACACGAGACAGGCAGACTTACGGAATTCATGCGTGCGTCCCTTTCAATTTGCTCTTACACACATTATTTCAAATTACACTTGCACTTGGGATCAACTAGCGATAAGATGATGATTACTACCTACTTACAATAAAATCTTTCATCTGCAATCTCCAATTCTTTTACACTGTTCCCTGTAACAGCCATAGCACGACAGGCAAAAGAGTAACTGCAACCTGCAACCAAATACCTACGCAGAGATTTTGAAAGCCTATCCTAATAGAAATAATAAGCACTTGAAATTCAAAGGACAGACGGACACACGCCGATGGGCCAACACACAGCAGCATAAAACCTGCTCCACACGTACATACATGCTCCTATAACTTTCAAGTCCAAATCCCCAAAATCCAACTGTCAATGTTAATTTTCATTTTTACTCAATAGAGTCGATAAATCTCCCAAAAACTTCAACTTCAACACTAAATCTTACACAAATCATGCAACGCAATAAGCTCAATACAATAAGTACCCAAGTAGGTAATTCGTTTAGGATCAAAAATACAATTGCTGTAACAATATTTGCATGGATTATAGGAGTCAGCACACGTTTCATTCGCAATTTCCAACGCTAGCCAAAGCTAAAGCTCACAGCACATTCCGTGTGGTGTGACACTCTATCTACTATGTATGTAGGACCGTTACCAAGGCAATTAAGTAGTGATGTGCTCACGTATTACGTATACATCATCATCATTAGTGTAGTAAAGTTTCGAATTAGTAATAGAATAGAACTGACTGCATCGCCATCGCCATCGCCATCCCCAGCAGTTAAACTGCTAAATAGCACAGAGAGCCTTCCTTATACCTATCATAAGGCAGTAAGTAATACCAGTCAGCTGACTAGTGAGCTTCCCACTACACTGTCATATAAATTACAGACAGACGCACGCACTATATTGTAATACAAACTATAATAATCATTACAGCTCTATCCAACAGTTCCATGTGCCATGTGCTATGTACAATTGAATAAAAACACGTGTAATGATAATTGATAATGATAGTAATGAACAAGAGACACTTTATGATTGTGACGGCATCCCTTGTCCCTTGCCCTGGTCTGTCTCTGAGGTGGAAAAGATGCTATTTGCATATTTTTTCTTCTTAAATTACAACATTATGCTTACACGATAATAAATTTTATGTAAAACATTACTGTGTGGAAACACGCATCTTTTTTATAAGAAATTCACTGCACTGCCTGCTCTGTCTATTCTATAGCTTCCCTACTAAACTCGTACAATAGGTACTGCGAATGCTGGCGTACTAGTAGAGATTCAACTTCAAAAATATTTAACCCAAACCTAACAATTTAGTATAGGCAGGTATGTAGTACTATACATATAGGTCGTTATAAAAAAGGATAATTAAGCGTGTAGGGCATAGGGAAGCAAAAATGTGAGCTATTTAATCTGTGTTTGGTTTTGGTCTGTCGCCGGAAGGCTTCGCTTCGGTTTTATTACTCCTATATAGTTAGTCGCTCTAAACTCAAAACTGTCCTGCCCCAAAACAAAATAGATGATAAAGTACCTACAGACCTACACAAACTGTCAACCCTAATTTAATTTCTTAATCGAAAAGTTAACAAAACGAAATCACTGAAAGTTGGAAAGTAAGAGTAGCTAATTGTGCAGAAAACTACCTATTCAAAATCAAAACACATTCTCCGCATGCCAATCTCTACAGATTCGAGGTAATTTGATAAAAAATCACTGTATCGGTAATAATTTAGCGTAAAAAATTACCCAACTTTCGGCGCGTAGTGTGTACAAGTGCGTGATACGTGTACAAGGAATTAAGGAATACCTAGATACGTTTAGACATAATTTAATTTTGAATTTTGTAGGACATTTTGAAAATGTCCCTACAGCCGGCAGCCATGTTCTAAATTCCACCTTCAAGAATGACGATTAGTACGCTTACAACTATACACGATTTCCTTTATTTATAATATTATAATAAGAATAAGATTATCTCCTTTAACCTATATACCTAGTCCGTCCATATAGGTATATAGCTCTTCTATTTTCTATATAGGCGCCCCATCAATATCATCACCAGATACACAGACAGATACACGATACGACAATGTCCCAATGCCAAAATTAACAACACAAGCGAACTATATGAGCTATACGAGCTCAAGATGTACCTACGACTGCGAAATGACTGTCAATTTGCCAATACATACATACATTTATCTGAAATATTGAAATCCCTACACGCAAAAAGGAAAACGAAGCCAAGTGAATCATTTCAATTATACTTCACTCCCTGTCTCTACAGTTCTACAGTTCTACCTTCCCCATCCCTATTCTAACTTGTAACATAACATAAATAAATAATATTATCAACGCAGAGGTACCTACCTACCTACCCATGTTTACATAGATCTCTAGCCAACTCAAATACAGATATATTCAGAGTGTGTAATCGTAATCAGGATGATTACGATTATCTAATTTACCTACACAATCTACATAGAAATATGTATAACTAGAACCAGAACCAGAACCAGAACCAGAACCAGAACCAGTAGTAGTTGTAGCTATACACAGTGGCCATACAGTGCACTACTACTGTAAAACTTATTGCAAAAAAAAACCAAACAGGTACAGATTAAATAAGAGGCAGTCAAGGAGGTAATAGATGAAAGGATCTACATATAGATTATACAACAAGTTTTAGTAGGTATTTCAACAGTGCAAGCAACTAAGCAAAAGGCATGAGGCTATACTAATACTTGCTATACCTATACTAACTATAGGTATAGTTATAGTATTACATCTACAGCAAAAATCAACCTACACGAGCTGTCATTGCCCTTACTAAATTTATATGAGGGCAGAAACAAACAAATGTGCATAGGTACATGCATTTTTTTTTATTAAATGCCTACAGAATCGGTTGAAAAAGTCTGGCAAGTGAGTGAGTAAAGTAAGGCAAGGTGTACCATAGCATTATAATGTAGGTATACCTAAACGTTATATAACGAACGAAAGCAAAAGTCACAGAAGTCACAAGTCAAAGTAAGCAAGGTAGCATTTTAAACGTCCACACTCTACACACACACACACACTACACTACACACTACTGACTTGACTTGTGGCTCTGATTCTGGTTCTGGTTTGGTTCTGATTCGACTTTGGCTTTGGCATATGACACACTGACTGCAATTCCAATTCACCACTCTCACATGATTACGAGGAGGCACACACAGAACAACAAAAACTATACTACAGCAGTATAGCAGTAGCAGCAAAATAAGCAAAAGCAAAGCCGTCGTGTCGTTCATTAAAAAACGTGTATAGGCTACATACTTGTTGAAATCTTGAAATTAAAAGTCAAGTCTGTGCAAGCAAATAACAAGTGAACACCTCAAACTCAGAAGGCTTCAGGTTATCAATTTATAGGTATAGCTATTCCACAATTGTTATTATTCTTATAAAAAGGAAGGGACCTTACAAATATGACTAGCCACAGAAAGTGCGTTTTGAACGTTTTGCCTTTTCTAAAACATAACTTTCATTTGGCCCTAAATTGTATGCCGTCATATTTGCAAGGCCCTTTAAAAAGATGCATCTTTACAACCAGAACCTACACACACACACACTACAAAGAATTACGTACATGTATTACCTATACAGTAATATAATATTTTTACTATGTATTCCATTCCATCTTACATCACTCACAGAATCCCAGCACACTACAGATTACAGATTACTACAGAATAGTATAGGCAGGCTGCATCAGACACACACACACATACACACACGCATTTCAATTTTCTCAGTCAAAGTTAAATGTGAGCGTTGCTCTTGGATGTTGGTTGCTACTACTATATATGTATGTATCTGCAATCCTTAAAGGATGGGATTGCCTGCCGGATTGCACTACTGCAGTTATAGTCTATAAGAGCCTAGGTGTGTCGGTATAATAAACAAAAAACTACCTACCTATAGCTATAGCTATGATATAACTGTAACCTTATATGAAACTAAAAAAAATGAATAAAAACCATACATCCTCTGCATAATTACTCACACCGCACCATAGAGAACAGTACTGCACTGATACAGGCATAAGCACCCACAACGCAATAATGGCAATAATGCTAACTTGGACTTGACTATTGACTTATAATTTAAAGCTTTTTTTTTCTGCACTGTGTGTGTGTGTGTGTGTGTTTACAATTGTAATTTGGACTTGGCTCTTATTGTTGGTTGGCGTGGCTTGGAATCTCCATTGAAAATTGAATTGAAACTGTTTCTCAAGCAGTATAGTAAATTGTATGCCAGTCAGCCCATAGAAGCATCAGAGAACCAGAACCAGCCAAAGCCATTGCCAAAATCACCATACCTTACAAGGGAGGATCCATGGACTATATATCTGTATATAGGCTAGCTATATTCTATTGCCTATAACTATTTTACCTACTATATAGTACATCATTTGAAATTGAAATCAAAATCACTATCACTATCACTAGACCAGCAGCAGCGGCTTCATTGACTACTCACTCACATAAGTGATCTAGCAATGAGACGTGTGCATTTAGACGAAGCGACACAGCAGGACTGTGACATGGCCAGCGGGTTTAACAATCTCAAGAGCCATCATCACAATGTAATGCTAATGTGCTCTTTCTGTCTTGCACACACACACACATACACACATACACACACTTACACACACACACACAAGTGATCCGACGGACGATCTTGATGCCTCAATACACTTGAGATCAGATCCAAGACAAATCAGACAAGAGAAGACGTAGTGACGTCAATGCAATCTGCAATAATGGAAAGAGACGGAACGGAAGGTGCAAAGCCCAAAGCCTACCATTGCATTGCTATGCTATGGACGTGTGCCTAGGTATTTAAAAAATTTAAAAGCCAACAGCGAAAGAACTATTTTTAAAAATTAATCACAAAAACAGTTTCCGAAAAATGTGGTATTTAAAAAGATTAACCTTTTTGAAACGGGAATCATACGGGATAGTTTTACATCTTTTTGATAAAAGTAATTTGGTGTTTTGGTCTTTTTTGAAAAGGCGATTTTCTTGTTTTTAGTGTTTTTGAAAATGTTAATTTCTAGTACTGAACCTTTTGAAAACGTTAGTTTCTAGCTTTGACCTTTCTGAAAGTATCAATTTCTTGTTTCGAATGCTTTTGAAAACGTTGGTGTAGCTAGGTGCTAGCTTTGACCTTCTTAAAAAAGATAATTTGTAGAATAAACTGTTTAGTAAAGCACTCTTTCCAGTTTCGAATAGGTTTCAAAAAAATCATTTCCCTCCCATAGATAAAATACTGGTGATGATAGCTACAAATCTGGGCCTTTTTAAACGTTGAACTACACACCTACATAGATAGGTACCTCCTTAATGAATAACTTAGGCACCTACATATAAATGACGGCAATATTAGATCAAGATTCAATTAATAAGCGATACGCAATCCATCTGAGTGAGGTGTACCGCATTCGCATTAGTGTGTACAGTCAATAAGTCAATCTAATAGTCAATAGCCTCACGTCTGATAGTGAGCCACTTCTTCCACTTCTCTAATCATAGTAATGATCTATCCATCTCACTAGTCAGTGTGTCTGTAATCCAGATAAAGATTAAAGAAGTTAGCGATATGCCTATATGTAGTGACAGTGATAGTAAAATGTAGTTAAATAGTACAGAGGTGCGTTTGCTTTTGCGTTTTCCATTTGCATAGGTTCGAGTTGACTGTCGAGAGTTCTTGGTCGAGTGCCGTGTGTGTGTGTGTGTGTGTGTGTGTGTGGACCTGCCCTACACAACAGGTTAATATGTAAGCAACTTACTACGTTTACATTTTATATAGGTATAGCTATACCTATAGCTAGTACCATAGTACCATCGTAGCTACCTACACAAGTACCTTTCCTAGGAATTGGACGAACAGGTAAATACAGGCAGGCAATTATTAAACATATGTAGTATATTATTTAATTAGGTAGGTAGATGGTATAGGTGCAGTACTGTTTCTGTTTCACAGGAACCAAATGTAGGTAGTAGACAGATGTAGATGCTACCGCCTAGGTAGCTGGCCATGTAGGTGTAGAATGTACATCTAAATGCCTGCCTACTTGTGTGTGTATAATACATCGATGCATCAATATCCTCGATTATATAACAATTGATAGCGTTTGTTTTACTTTTAAGACAAGAAATCCTATACTGACTTGTACCGGTATGTAATATAGGTATAGCTAGGTATAGCTATATGCTTATAGATAGTACACAGTGCACAAACACAACTAGTAAAACATAGGTTATTCAGTATTGAGGCAAAAGGCAAAAGATCTCATTTCATACTTGGAATTTCTTAATCAGACTTGACATAGGAGACTATACCTATAGGTATCTATCTGTATAGGTAGGTTCTATATATCCAAGAATACAAGATTCAACAATAACATGGTACAGTACAGGAATACCTTCTAACTTATATATCACAAGGGAACTGTTCTTCAGCTCACAAGCAGAATTCCCATCCACTTCAATAAACAAGAAGAACAACAAGAACACTCTGAAGGCACTCACAATTAAATGGCAAAAGTTTACAATTAGATCTTGCAACAACTACTGTTAGATACCTACATGCATATAATATGGCATTATACATATTATGTGCACCGTAAATCTCCTACAGTCGTTGCCGGGGTAGTTCTTAAATAGACATTTAAGTTCATTTCAACAATTCAATATGAAATTGCCTAGCAGTAGGTAGGTATAAGTCTAAGCACGGTTTTTAAAGGCAATTCTGGTAAGTAGGTACTTGCAGATATTTTAAAATCATGCATGACTATTGGTTGAAATTGGAGTTTTATAACAACAATGTGTTTTTTGTATAAACAACAGGTGGATTACTAGTACGAAAAAGTGGTTTTTGCACAAAACTAATGTTTTAGAAAACGTTTTTTTATGGAAAATGATTTCAAAAAAATAAATTTATATTAATTACATAATATAACGTTGTAGAAGACGGAGTTTCTAAGAAACTTGTTTTTCAGAAACGTGATTTTCTAGAAACTGTCGATTTTAGAAAAGGGTTCTATACAAAACTGCCGATAATAATTTGAAAAAGATTCTTCAAAGGAACGTAGGCTTTAAAAAGTGTTCCGTGTACGGTATACCGAGAAAGTGCCGTTTTAGAAACCCAATTTTATACATAACTGGTGTTGGAAAAAAGTGGTTTCACGTGAACTGAAGTCTTAGAACGTGCTTACCTAGAACCTAACGTTTTAAAACGTAACGTATAACGAATACATGGCTTATCGTCCACCATAAGTATTTATAAAGCATGTGAAATGATAAAATGATTATGTACCAAATGGATATCGGTTTAGATTATAACTTATAATTTTGAATTTTATGTTTCGTACGTTCTAGTATTTAGTAAGCGCGTGTCCTTCATTGTAAAGCAGTACATTTGTATTGAATTGAATTGACACTCAACTCAAAAGAGCTCTTTTCCAGAAACTGACCTTTTTAGAAACGTCTATTAAAAAAACATACATATTTCGAAAAAATGTTTAAAAATGCACACGAATTGACGCTTTAGAAGAACGTTCTTTATAGAAACTAACGTTTTTAGACAAGTCCTTTAAAATGAACTCTGATTTTCTGGAAATTGTCATTTTTATACCGTATACCGTACAGTATCAACTCCTATGACAAATGGTACCATTGTAATCCGACCCCAGGAAACTAATCCGACTCCTACGGTAACTAGCATCCAATAGATCCATATACACTAGAAACTCCATACAAATTCAATACTTAAACTTCCCATTAGCACTAGCATTAGAATCAGCAGTACATACAGAATACAGATCATACCTACATCCACCAGCTTTGGATAACTGCTCGACTACTATACTGCAATGAATCTGAATCAAAATATCAAAATCAAAACCAAACTCAAGAGAAACATAACAAAAAGACTCAGTAGTGTGTGTTTGCCATTCTACGTGTATATATATATCTCCTCGTGATGAAGACTTTGTTGCCGTTCCGTTCATTGAAATTTGTGTGTGTGTGTGTATTGTACAAAGTTTGCTCATGAGTTTTTCCCCTTGTTGCTTGGCTTTTACCTTTATGATCACCTTGGCTAATAGAATAGCTCACAATGAAAATGAGAATGAATTATACCTTTTGACTCTCTGTCTCTGTGTACCCACACCAACTCTCAAGACTGACTATAACGGTTACGGTCAATCTATGCAAAAGTTACGAACACAGAGAGAGAGAGAGATTGCCCAAGTACCTACACAATTACAATACATACACACTTTTCATTATGAAACTGAAACTGCCTTCTTTCTATGTGTACCTGCCATTACTTTGTACTCACTCATTCCCTCACAACCTCAGAAAGAGCACTGAGACGTTCCAACACTTTGAAGGCACGAGTCATGAGGGAAAAAGGTGAATCTTTTTGAACTCAACTCAACCAGTAGTAGTCGTAGTAGTGAGTGGGCTTGAATTCAAAGCATTGAGCATTGAGAAGCTCTCCTTCATTATGAAAGAAAGACACACACTATTCGTAAGACAATACCTGAGCCAAAGCCAAGCCAAAGCCCAAGCCCACGTCAACTAGACTAAAATCACACAAGAAAATAATAATAATAATAATAATAGTAATAGTAAAGAAATATCCCAATCACATGTACTTACACCTCAGTCTCCATCCAGTCACAAAGGAGGCAACAGAAGAGTCAGTGCAGAGTGCAGTGCAAAGGAGTACAGAGCATCTTTGTGTGTAAATAGTGTGGATTAGGAATTACAAATACTAAATTATTACTACTATTATTACACGCCATATTACGTACTACTACCACACTGTACTGATTTCTACTGATTCTCTGCAAAAAAAGTTTTTGCAACAAAGTCAACTTTTTCTTCTTTTATTAACTATCTTTGGTGTCAACTACTCAAATGCTAAATTGTGCAGTCAAATTATTAGTCTAATTATAACAACTAGAGTGTTTCTTCATTACTTATTGGAATTGGATTGTATCATAGCTCACAAAGTGAAGTGCACACACACAAACAAAATTGTACCAAATTATGAACCAACTGACAGACATTTTGTGACAATTTAATCGCAAAATTGTGCTGGTGAATACATAAGTGGCCGTTTGTTTTGGGTAGGAATCAACTTTTACGTTTTTTAATTGGACTCTTATAAAACCATAAAATAATAAAGAGTAAAATTGTGATTAAGCTTGCCCGGTACATGGATTTTGGAAAATTACAATTTCTATAAATTACTTCCAAGTTTATTGGTTAGTGTTGTACACATTTACTACCTCCAGCCAATATTTGTAAGTTTCCTTATTTCGGCAAAATAAAAACAAGGGACTTCTAATAAAATCATCAAACTTTTTGTTACTGCAAACTAGGTCTGAGTTTTTAGTAATAAATAAACTACCTACAATTATAGGTAGAATTAGGCTGGTGGTATTTGAAGCTGTGTGCTATTTGTAGTGAAATCATACATGTTTTTCCTTCCTCTACTGAATTTCAGCCGTGTTTTCCCTAATTAGTAGTAAAACGTACAAAAAAAACTAATAATTAGTAGTATCAGGTACGACACAAATAAAAATCCAAAGTTCCTACCTACCGGCTACCTAGGTAAGAAAGTAGCAGGTGTAGTTTCGAAGAAAAGCCAGTTTTAGGTAAGTGTATGTATAGTGTACCTGGAATCGGTATTTAGAAAAAATCTGAAAATCTGAACTGACGAACCGATAGTTAAAGATTGGCTTTACCCTTTGGCTACTTTGGCAACTTTTATAATACCTAGCTCTGCCTATAAATTTACATAATAAAATACACAATTATACTAAATCCAGTATAATCAGAGAAATATAATGGCAGTGTCTAGTATTTAAATACAGGTGGAAGTTCAAAGTAGAAATTCCATTAAGCCATTAATAGAGGTAGCCAGGCAGGCGTCAAACGCCTTCGAATTTTTTCACTGCCATTTCTTAAAAAACGGTGCTATAGATTTCCCTAGAAAACCCTTGACTATAAAAATGGAATTAAACCAGTTTGATTTTTGATTTCGCACACAATATCTATAATTATTATAACGTAACCTTGCAGGTGGAATCCTATACGTATCCTCATCACTTCCACTACCAGCACCAGTACCAGCACAACCAGAATCAGAACCAGAACCAGAGTCTCCACCACAATCAGCTCCCATACAATACGTACATAAATGAGTCAGACTTCACCTACAAGAAAGTCTACGAACATCCCAGTAGCTTAGTCGTTGAAATCCCGAAAAAATTCACCACATTTCAGGGCTATAACAATCAACAGCAGCAGCCCCATCAGTATGACCACAATTCCATCACTACTGCAACCCAACATAGTCCAACTCACACAAAACCAAAAGCCTTCGGAACAATTGGCCGAGAATCCGTCTGTACTGATAACCACTATTATTATCAGAGAAACAACAAAAATGAGAGGGATTTGAAACCACCACCACGAGCCGAATTAAAATCAATTCAAAGTCCCAATCCTACAATAGTTAAAGACAAAAAAACCAAAACTATTATTAAACCAATCATACCCTTCGACTATAAAGCCCAATCCCAGTCCCAAGTATCTTTCCTTGACTCGATTCATTCCACCTATACGAATACCTATAACAAGAAACAAGAACAAGGCGGCAGTGGCTCTAGTCAACTTCAGAAAAAATTGGTTCAATTACCCCGAGCAGAATTATGCCCTCCGCCCTCCATTTCCAGATCCACCACGAAGAAGAAAGCAGTGGCAAAATTGCCGTCTAAGAGTGAACACCGAAAATCGCTGGGCATTGAAACTGAAGCTGAAGCTGCCAGTGCTGCGTACGATCCCAGTCCCGGTCCCGTACCCGCTCGGCCCAATAAACCGCTAAAATACATTTTTGGCTTTGACCCGCCAGTCCTCCTACTCCAAGAAAAACCGGTCGGCGGCCCTCGGAAATCCTCCTTAAAGAATCCGGAGGGAAGGTCAAAGTCCAAGTCCAAACCCATCCCACCCCCTAAAATGCCTCCAATCGTCCCCACCACCACCTCCCACGCGTCAATGATGAAGAATCCGAAACAAAATCCCGTCACACTCAACCCCATGTCCCTACAAAGTCCATTGGCAAAGGAAGGAAAGGATAATAATTTAATTTCGATCCATACAAATCATCACTACAACAATAACAGCAACAGCAACAATAAAAATGGGACCCCGGATTACAAAATCCATAAGCATACCATCAGTGTTAAAAACATCCCTTCCAGTCCAGACACAAATACAAATCCAACCACAACCAACAATAAAAATAACAGTCAAATCAGTACAATCAGTTCCAACTACTCCTTCAATGACCGCGTCACCCTCACGATTAATACAAGTAGTGGTGCTTCTTCTGCTTCGAGTGACAAACTTATTCCTCCCATCCATTCCAACAATAGACCCAGTGAGGATGACGTCCACGTCATCAATAATCACCAAAACATTTACATTACAGAAAATCAGAATCAGAACCAGCCTAAGACACAAATTCAAAAAAATATAACACGGTGTTCCTTAGGCCCTTCCCAAATTGAAATCCCTAATAATTACCCTACCAAAAAACTATCAACAATGTCCACAGATTTGATTCACATCGTCAATAATGACAGCAACAATGACCCTGAATTATCCGGAGATTACCCAAATCCAAATACAAATGGATCACCATTGACCAACCATAACCATAACCATAGCAACCATCCCAATCATCACAGTCACCACCACCACCATCATCATCATTCCCCTAATAATGACAGTGCCTCTACGTCTTCGTCCAACTCCGTGACAGGGAGCACCACGTCCAGTACGACCAAGATGATTAGCACGGCAGATGTTTTTGCAAATTCTATTAGCTATCCTGGTGTAAGTATCTTTAAGGTCCCATTTTCTAATACAGAGACGTGCATGACAGACAAACACAATTTTTATTTATATTTTGTTTTTTTTTGTTTTTTTTTGCATGAGAATACCTATACTATGTATTAATGAATAATAATAATATTATAAATATAATGAAGCATGAGAGTGAATGGTCTCGCAGAGCACAAAACAAACGTACAGCTTTAAAAATCCCTTGATTGACCTTGATTTGATTTCCGAATTTCCGATTCCCGATTGTGCATTGTGAGTAAAAATATAGCGCACTTAACGTTGCCACTACTCCTGTTACTGTAGCGTTCGTTACCCGAAGTATCAAGGTACAGCATGCAACTTTGATTTCAAAAACAAATACAATGGGGGGTATGGTAATTAGTAATTAGTCAATTTATTATTTACTATATATTATTATTTCTTTGAGTAACTACTTGTGCACTTTTGTTGTAATGTGTATGGATGGGTGGTGGACAATTGACGGTGTGATTGAGGTGTATGTAAAAAAAAATAACATCATAACTTGCATGAAATTTATACAAAGCCAAACAAAACTAATAGAAATACCTCGGTAGGTATTTAAACTTAACCAAAACACAAAATGCCAAAGTACAAGAATGATTTGAATTTAATTGCAGAGTGCAGTTCTTTGAATTGCATTGCAATACAATGCAAATGTGCAATAAGAAAAAGACTGCAAAATGCAATGGCCTGTGTTGATAATAATTTATGCAATTTTCTAGTCTAAGGCAAATCCGTATTGTCCCAGCTGCCATGGGGTGGTGCCTCTAAATCATTTAGAGACCTCACCCGACCTACCACCCGTCAAGAGTGAGCATGGAGCCTTTTGGAATCAACACGGCACTCACAATAATAATAATTTTCGACACACCACACTTCATCGAGAATCCTCCTTTCATTCTTATGGTAAGCCCATTTTTTTTATTTCTGCATAAATTGCAGTCGGTAAATTATAATATTACTGTTATTTTAATTAAACAATAGTGCTTGGTTAAATTACCTAATTCAAAAAATTATATCGACTTGAATGAAAGATGAAAAAACGCTCGGCTCATTTTTACTACGAAAGAGAGGAAAATTAGAATTTAGAAATCAAAATTCTGTAATCACGATGATGATGAGGTGCTTGTGCTGGTGCTGGTGCTGGGAACGATCATAAATTTAGGTGTAAAAATATTATGTATTGAGGAAGAGTGGAATGGAAATTAACATGCAAATTAAAAATAATTAAAACGATTCAAGAAAGATTATGATTAGTCTTAGCACACACGCATTTATACGCACCTTCCTTTCCAAAATCCTTTCCTATGTATGTATTTTGCAGGATTTCTTGTGGTATGTCCAATGCCCTGTTAAACTGTTAAGCTTACACAACTTTAGTGTTGGTTTTAAAATTTAAACGGCAATTACCTATTATCACTGTCATTATTTTGTATATTTATCAAGTATTACGTGTGTAGGGCTGTAGAATATATTACATTATGCCATCGCGTGTTATTTACAAGACAGTACTGCGATTAATGATTATGGTTGCCGATTGCCAACCACCATTTCATTAGTACTTGGCTGTAAATTACATGACTAAGACCCCAAAAATGACACATACATACACCTCAAAGGTATAATAAGTAACTTTTCACTCGTTTTAGTTTTCATAAATAAAAGGTTGACAATCATTAAAAATCTGCTTGCATTACATTAACCTATTCGGAACTGGCAGAGCATGAAGGTGCTTAGAGTTTATGCTACAAATTAACATTTTTACAAAGGTGTAAAACTGGACGTTAACGTTTTCAAAAAGGTGTAAAACTAGAAATCGA
>JAQFZC010003804.1:0-17723 GCA_034695205.1 Dicyrtoma fusca | reverse complement strand
TGTTTTGAAAAAGTGTTATTTACTGATTTCGACTGTTTTGAAAAAGTGTTATTTACTGATTTCGACTGTTTTGAAAAAGTGTTATTTACTGATTTCGACTGTTTTGAAAACATGTTATTTACTAGTTTTGACCGTTTTAGAAAAGTGGTATTTACTGATTTTGACTGTTTTGAAAAAGGGTTATTTATCTAGTTTTGACCGTTTTAAAAAAGTGTTATTTACTGATTTCGACTGTTTTGATAAAGTGTTATGTATTTACTAGTTCTGATTGGTTTGAAATGTTTGAATAAGTATATTTATAGAATTAAAAACTTTTGCAAAGCATTCCTTCCATGGTTCCCCAGTTCCGAATAGGTTTATTAAGGACAATTGTGTATGCAGAACAGTACCTACACTTCAATTCCTCAAGACTGACTTTTACCTTGACTAAAGTAGTAACTTTAGAAGTATTTGCGATGAAACAGTCAGAAATATTTACTTTTTCCCTGGTTTGGATTTTGGATGCAGCTGCGTAATTAACAGAATGCGTAAAAAATGTGCCGCCTGTAAAATCCGATTCTTCCATTATGTTTATTTAAATGCTTGATCACATACTTGACACAAATAAATCCAATATATGAAGTTCTATAGTCAAATAAATTCCTTCAGAGCCAACATAATGACTGACCCCGGACATTTGACATGTCAATACAAGATTTACATTTATAATTAATTTAGACAAGCATGAGAAAGTGTATCTAGTTGATAGACGGTAAAAATTCTTTCAATTCACAGTTTCACTACCAATATACCATACCTTGTTGTTCGAGTACCTCTACATTTACGTTCAAAGTTTTACATAATATTATTAGTATACCTATAATCAAAATAATAATGTAGTCGTACGAAACATCAGTCAAAAACTCGATTAACGTGATCAACAAATTTAACCTTATAAACAAGAAACTAAAAGTGAGTAATACGTAACAATAAATAACCATCACGTAGTACTCGGTGGCATAGACTATGTACAATTAATTGTATGCCATACTTACCAAGAAGCAACAATCTAACCATTATTAAATAATGACGTACTACCTATGTATTTAAAAGGGTAAGCAGTGTCTGACAAAACAAAGTTCAATGTTCACCAGTCAAACGACAGAACCAAAGAAATTCTAAAACATAATGAATAATTTTAATAACACACACGGCAAATGTAAAAATCCAACAAAGCGAAAATTATTTTAGTGAAAAACATTTTGCCCCGCTGAAACAATACCATTATCTGTATAACAATTTTAAAGACGGTGACTTTGAATTGTAATAAATTGTTTTATTCTCTTTTAGACGAAACCAAAATTTTTAGTTTTAATGGCCATTAGAATCTTGTTTCTCAGAATATATCTTGAAGAGTAGAGCGGGACATACAGTCTAGAAATACAAGTGTTGGCTGTAGGCAAATGAGTGTCGTCAGCAGGTCGAATAGTTACACTAGGCATGGGTTGAAAGCCATCTTCGGATGCTGGCAGTGCTGGGGAGCCCGTCCAGAAGTAAACTAGCTCTTGTCGTTCTAAGTTGGTCATTTTTTCAACTATGGACCACAACCATTTCTTGAAGCGAAGAAGTTTCTCACTAGACTCACCACTCTCATCATTAAATGAAGTGTAAGAAATTAGCGTTGCAACATTAATATCACCAACACCGTTTAGGAGGAGTCGCAGGTCTTCCGCAGTTAGACCTAAACATTAAAAAACCAGTTTTGATTAGTACATTTTACTTACTGAAATAAGTTAGCTGCAAAATAATTTATTGTGTCTGTAATAATATTATTACGAACCTTCCAAAGCCGAAGACGGAATTACATCATAAACACCATTACGTATTTCTTCCAATGCTTTGTACTGAGATTTGACCATTCGGTACTCAGCATACTTGCGTACATAGTCGTACACATTGTTTTCATTGACTTCAATATTACGACCACCATAAATTAATTCTACGTTGCGTCCTCCTTCATCAGCACTCAAATCCAAGCTTCACAAGTAAACGAAAAATACAATTACTTAATTGTGACCAAGAGTTAACTTGAAATTGATGTGTGTAAAATAGTAAAACCCACCAAATGACGTATTATTAAATATTTTCTATCATGTAAAACAAAATAAAAATCATAAAGAATTATTAAAAGGAGCCTCAGTTACCTGAACGTAAGTTCCATAGCTGAGAAGAGTCGATCACTATCTTTATTTTCAGCATCAAGAACAAGTTGTCGGAAGCTTTCGTACATCACTGGGTCAAAAAAAGCCATATCATGGAAACGTATCGGACGTCCCAGGATGAACTTGATCACATGACGATTCAGGGACATTGGACAAAGCTCATTTTGAAGAAGACATAAACCGACGATTCTGTTCATCCACAATATCCGCAAATTAAATTACAATTATAAAGCATCCTAAGTTATACTTGACAGAATTAGAGTACGTTATTTGAACACAATATATACTTCATACCTGCCAACATTTCGGAAGGCATTCAGTCTCTCTGGTGTAATTTTGCCTTGACGAGGTGAAAAGAACCCCTTCTTCCCAGGTTGATAAAATAATGGGCTACAGTCATCACTTGCTTCATTCGACCATTCCTCCCCCTCTGTGGCTCCTCCTTTTTTCACCGCTCCAGCTACGGCTCCACCGGAATTTCCACTGGCTGCGGTACCCGCTCCGGCGGTACCAGAACCAGAGGTACTAGAATTTTTAGTAAAGTTGAACACATCTAGATCTATTAAAGCTTCTCCGGAAATTTCTCTTGAATGAGTTAATATTAACTCTACAGCTTCATCCACGCGTTGCTTTAATGTGTCCTCAGAAGCCAATAAGATAAGAAGTTGAGGTGGGGGAAGTTCCAGGAGCATTCCGGTTATTTTTGGAGCTAAGGAAGGTCGCAGAGCGTGAATCTAAAAAAATCAAGCATATTACGATATACAAACATGCTTCCAAAATTAAACTTACGAAGACTGCACTAACTTTGACGGTATCATGTAATCCGCAGTAAAATTACGAATGCACAACTACCTACATAAATAGTGTAGTGTCTAAAATATGACCAATATTATAGTATTCCTTGCTAAGATGGTCCGACATTAAATATCAATAATCACATTAACTAAACATTTACTCCCGCCGTTTTAGCACCCTTACCTTGCTGTAAAGTCGTTCACCGATTTGTTGTTGATGACTGGAAAGATGATCATTGAGCGAAGATGGGTTTGAGGAGCCTTCTCCTGTACTAGAAGATGGATGGAAAGGTCGTGCATCCAGCGACAAATTTCGTCGAATTTCCCGAACTCGAGGTGAGCCTCTCTAAAAACGACAAAAAATATTAAGCATAAATTTCACAAAATACAAATTTGGGCCATAATGTTTGGGTTTAAGCATAAACATATTAATTATAACCTTCACCTTGACTATCCGAACTTGCTGGCCTCTTCGAATATAATCTTCTCTAAGACGAAGTCGTTGAAGTACATTAAACTGTGTTCCGTACTTGCTTCCCACTAAGCATCCTTCCAAATTAGGAATTCGTTCTTCACTTAGTATAGCCTGCACAAAATAATGACATTAAATAAATACCTAGCACGTACATACGCATTACTTACTATCTACTCTACCAAATGAACCTATCTGGACCGTGTCCCAAAAAACGTGAGTCCATTTATAATCGTTAAAAACTCATCATTAGTTCTCCTATCTTTGATACCATAATGGTTCTCTTGTCTGATACATACGGTCTATTGTCTTGGTCTCTTGGTAATTACGTATGTACTAAAGGAACAATACATTTAGCAATATTTGTCATTGCGATATGTTCCAGATGGGTGTCTCCAAAGTAAAGGGAGTTAAAATGGGTTCATCTTGGACCTCATCATCATAATAACAAATTTTTTACTACTATAACAGGGGACTCACTTTTTCGCATAAAGGAAGAGTTCCAAATGGTTTTTAGTAGAGTGTACATATTATTAATTAACACCGATTTTTGGTCATTACTCATTTACCTAGATACATGAAGTTAATTAAAGGCCTTACCTCTGCAATCGCTGTGTAAAAGCTCCTAGCAACTCCAGAGCCTTCCCCAGGTTCATCTTTGAATGTAACCTGAACAGTATCATGGTTAAATTAATAGACCTGTGCATGTATTCCAAAGTAGTAAATTATATTCCAAAATAAATGTGAAGTCTAGCGTTATACTTACTTTAACACGGTTAACTGCCAGTGGAGGATGCGGCGATGTAGCTCTACGGTGAGCAGAGCTATAATGATTATTCAATTCCTTAAAAGTAGAAATGATGAGTTGGTTCTTATCTCTCTCTAATTTTGACAATGTCAAGTCTCGTTGCTGTGAATTTCTCAAGCGCTCCATTTCTCGTCTAAATCGACTTTCTTTTACAGGGAAACCACCTAACTCAGAAATTACAGACCCAGGTTCAAGTCCTACATCATCAACAAAAACGCGTCCAAAAAGCTCCAGAGTAAGCCGCCAACGTCCCAGAAGTACTTCATCCGAAATCATTGATGAATTAAAAAGGACCAATTGTTGCGCCGTATTAGATGGATTAGCCTCCCCAATTTTACGACCTGTTAAAGGTGTTAGGGTAGGTAGCTTCAAAGACGTCGTCGTTGGAGCCTGACACGATGTAGTTTCAACAGTAACATGTGCTGACACATTGTCGGAGGCTGAGTCCATTGGTACAACGAGAATATCTGGAGCGTCGTTATTTCCTCCTTCCTACATTGCATAAGATATTAACATTCATTACGAACGAGTCAGAAATAAGTTTTTTAAATATAACATTTTTAAGCACTGAAGTAGTGCATAAAAAAACTCACATTGATTGATACAGCACCAGTAGGTCGATGGCACACAATTACACTCTTTCCTGGGGAACGCCCAACGTTGACATCTACAGTAGACGATTCGGCTACACCTGTTGGCTGTAAACTAGAGCCTGAGCTGCTGGAACTTCCTTGTCCAGACAGTGGACTCCCACTTCGAGACAATTTTTTTGCTGATACAATTATAGGAGCTCTAAGAATGGTAGAAGATCCACTTCCTGATAAACTTTCTCCTGCTACACTTGACAAGCTTGCCATGCTTAAATCTTGTGGTGCACTTTGAGGTTGGCCCCATTTACTCGGAGTTGTAGACGTGACTCCAGCTGCAACCGATGAGGAAGACGATGATTGGCTACTAAGATTTAACTCCGGAATTGGCGTAATTTTAACAAGGGGGGGTGGCTTAGATAGTGGGATAGAAATGATAGTTTCTTGCTGTATACTACGGCTACTTGAGCTTTCTCCTACTGTACTAGTCCCAGGAATCGATTCAATATTGTCATTTCCCGGTTTAATTTGAGATTTAATAAAAGAGGAACTTGAGGTAATAATCTTTAAAGTGTCCGTCGACTCTTCGTCCATGGACATTTCCTCCTCCTCAGCAATGGTGTCGTCAGAAGACATTCGAGATTTCTTGGCAAGGAGAGCCGAGTAACTGGGTGTGTCTTCCGTTCGAGATGTTAAACCCAACTGAGAGGTACGTATTTCCATTAGAGACGAATTAGCCGTCCCTTTGGGTAATCCAAATAAATCCTCCTTCCGAGCATTTGGTTGGAGTAAATGTGGTTTTTCTGCTAGAGGAAGGCTTTCTCCAACGGTGGACTAATAAATCAGAATAATAAACGTCATTACAAGTAACTGTGTCACTGACGAATTCCTAATATCATTTGAAAGCTTGAATTACAGTTCACACATTGTGCTTCATAGAGAAGATTAGCTTTGTTTCTTTCATTCTAACGTCAAGAAACCAGAATAGTTTAATCATGAGCAAAAATTTATTACGATCTATGACCGAGAAATTAGCGAACCGTGAAACTTCAAATTGAAGACCCCCTTATTATTTACACCCTCCATGAATGAAAGACCCCTCCGTCCTAATATGCAAACAAGAGCTTAAACACCCAAAGGACACCCTACCTGTTGTCTTTCTAAATCAGATTTATCCCCATATCATTAGGCACCCGTCGTGCAGTCGTCTAACTTAGACCTACCCCGCCTTCTATTTGAAGTTTTCCGGTGTATCTTTAGAATTATAAAGCACCTTACCTGGAAAGGATCAGGTGGGAGACATCCAAGACAAAGAGTAGAATCTGATCGTTGAAAAAACACATGCTTTCGTCCAGCAGAGTTTTTTCCAATCGCACTAGTCTGCGAAACTTCCTCATCATAATCGCCCAAGTCGACAACATTGTTCAAAGTAGACTGAGCAGATGCAAAACTCATATCATCAGGTTCATCTGGATCATGTACAATTATGTTGTCAAAATCTGTAGCCGCATCTCCACTAGGAACACCCTGGGAATTGACTGAATTATCACTACCACTCCGCAAGAAATAAATGAGAGAGTCAAAAACATATGCTACATGCTTTAGACTTGACACATCAATCACAGGTAGACTGTCCAAATGTTCAGCATTATGTGCTCTCATCAGAGATAACGAGTACGAGAGAAATTCCCTTCTAGCTAGATTCATTTCGTCTCTTTCACGAGTGGTCCTTCCATCAGAAGTTAAGCCACCAGCTCTGGACCAAGGTGTAGCTGCGGTCCCAGTGGCACGATTTCGAATAACTTGTAAAGTGGAATGAGTCGAAACACCAGATTCATTAGATGTTGTTAAGGAACCACCAAAGCGGAGTTGTGCTTCTGTAGAATCCATTACAGTCAATAGCCATTCCCACACTGTTAAGAGACGCCTATCCAAATGAACTTGGAGCTTATTTAAATCTTCTTGAGAAACTTCCAATTTTCTTGGAAGTCGAGACTGACTTGAGGGGTAGTCTGGGATAAATTTCAGTAAGTCGCCAATTTCCCTCATGATTATTCCAAAAGCTCTAGCCAGTCCAGATGCAGTTGTCGCCATCGTCACCGAGTCTTGACTATTGGCAGCAGCTGCTGCGGCGGCTGCAACAGCTGTCGTGGCTGCTGATCTCCTCATGGTACCCGATGTATGGTCAATAAAAACAAGACCACTTGTTGTTCCAGAACGTACCCCATTTGTTTCCCGATTCCTTATAGCCCACTGCATAGACACTGGAGCTAAGTTTCCACGCTGAGAACTTCCTCCCTGAGTATTACTCCTCCGTTCAAAAATTTGTTCCTCACCAATCACAAATTCATCCACAACACTACTATTTGCATTATTTCCGCTTCCAGACGCTGTACCTCCAGATGCTCCAGTTGCATTGGTACCTCCTCCCGAGGCACCTGCATTACCTACTGTAACAGTATCGCGATCGTCACTCTCGTTTCCTTCCGACTCATCTTCATCGTCATCTTCGTCTTCCTATAATCACAGTCCATAATCATAATCAGTATCTCTGAAGTGTCGACCACCAGTTCCGAGGCCATGATTACAATCGTTTCGTTCGAGCCAAAAGCTACATAACTAATAACTCAAATAATAATTTCGATTTCATTACAAACCTGCTGAGTTGAGTCATCTGAATCGTCCTCTGAAAACAAGGCCAGGTTAGCAACGCCACCACCTGTGTCAGAGCCAGCAGTTGCATGTGTCTGTATGCTTCTCTGTGCCACGGAGGCAGCATCATTCAGATTGCTCTGGTTGTCATCGGAATCACTTTCCGACTCTGCTAGTAAATCCAGTTCCATATCAGATTCCTGTTCTCCGCTTTCAGCCATTGGCTGATCCGCGTGATGTCCTGGTCCTTGGTCCCTATCGTCCACGTTGTCCATATCGTTATCATTAACATCGTGATCTTGGTCCTGTTCATCCATTCCGTCATCTCCATCTTGATCATTATCACCTTCACCTTCATCATTCGCATGAGCAAAAGAACTGTCTCCACGTCGTGATGTCGGTTCTCCCGTTACAATTTGAATTGGATGAGATTCTGCGTCAAGCTGAGAAGAGTGTGCAGGGTTTGATGCTTCGGAAACAGACATCTGATCCGCCTCCCCGCCAGAACTACTTAAATACGGTTGTAGTGGCTCCACACTAAACAGTTCTTCACTCGCCTGCATAATTACAACAACAAAGAAGGAATGGTCAAATGGAATGATTTATACTTGTTTTCAGTTTTATTTGGTTTTTTGTTGGTACGAAATCGGTATTCTAATTCACTCGACTCGCCCTTATAATTAATAATTAATCGTATAATTATACTGGATAGTAAATGCAAAAACATTTGAGTTAATTAAAATTATATTAAAAGTAGCATACGAATTCTGATGAAGCTGGTAAAAGTGGGAATGCAGCCGTCGGTCTTGCCACTCCTAGTCGGACTGGAGCTATCTGAGAATTAGCAATTTCGCATAGTTCTTCAATCGACAGTGTAATTAAAGATGTAAAAACTTTCCGACAAGATTCAACATGAGTTGGTGTGATGCCTTTCTTAGCAAGAGGGGCCAATTCCACGCTAATAATTACGAATATCCTGATCACAGAACGAATAAATCGCCGCGCTACCATGTCAGCCTCTGCTTGCCTGGCAGGGGACTTTGACTGAAGTTCACGAATTATTGTGGTGAGTAAGATGTCCATCATCTACAGAAGCAATATTATAAATTACACATTTATAAAGTAACTTTAGTCCAAACCATTTACATCAACATCTTACAAGAAAGCATAGATGATTACCTCACTGTTACATTTAACAAGGATCTTATACGTGAATTTATCCAACAGTGCAGTCCCACTTTGTTCCTCTCCCCCTGATTCTGTAGTATAGCCAGATAAAATCATCGCCTTGACCGCGGCCCAATCATCTAGTAACTGTTCCAAAGCTGTTCGACTAAATCTCGGGGGTTGTAAATCATGGTCAGGCATGTCTGCATCTGCTAAAAATTAAGTTGCATAGATCTATAATTACAAGTACCTACATACCAGGCGTGGTTTAAAATGTTAGCACAGTTAATAGCTTACCAACATCCGCAGGTTTTCTTTGAGAACTGGCAGTGGCTCTTGTCCTCGTAGTTCGATACTGTTTCTGTTCAAGTAACTGACGACCAGCTGTCTGCACCAAGAACAGAAGAATATTCTCGCCCCTGAAAACGACAATTTTAATTATAACAGCTGACCCGCAATTATATGGTCGATCAAATATTCTGGAATTTATTTGGAATACTCTACTATACCTAAATTAATTCTATACAAACCTGGAATTATTCATAGAAACGAGATCCGTCTCTCCCACAAGTTTACACAAAAGTTCATATCTGGCTTGTTGATTTCCCATAACCAAAGCTTTACATTTGCATTTCTCCCAGCAATCGCAATACGCTGTAGGCGAAGTTCGTTTGAGCTTACAGTCGTGTCCTTTGTGACAAACCCGAGCACATTCAGTGCAACAACAGAGCGAGCCCACCAACCCACAAGTACGGCACTCAAATATATCCTGCAAAGTGATCCGAGTTAAATTAGGAAAAACGAATGTAATGCAAGTAGATAACTAGTCTGACATGGTTGTACATGGGTCGTACAAATTGTAATCGAATTTAAAGCACCAAACCGCCTACCTGATTAATGTGCTCTGCTCCAGTCCACGTAAAACTACAGGTATCGTTGCAGCATAAAACATGGAGGGGAGAATCATCCGGCAGTGATCCTGGAGGATAAACCATAGACATCATAATTTTTTTCTGGACATCCGGGTCTGGAGATCTATCTTTTGAAATCTTCTGAATAGCTTCCAATATTGTGAGAGCTGCTGGATAAGCACGACTAGACACAGCTAGCATGAACGGAGTCTGGCCTTTAGCATCCCTGAATTCGAAAATAAAAGATCATTTATTAGAACTAAGTATAACTCTATCTCCCGAAGTAAACAATGACAACATAGATAAATCAACAACAATACTGTGTCGTAAGCCCTCGCTTATTCTGCACTGGATCAAAAACTGTCAAAAAGTGTCGATATTTACCTTTCTCCTAATAGCTGATGTAAATGAGGTTCCAATGCAAAACTATCACACATTAATTTTAGTGAACTCAGTGCGTTTTTCACTCTTTCATTTGGGTCCCACACGCAAGACGAGGTTTGCAGCGAGCCAGAAGTCTGTGAAGAGGACCCCGCTGCAAGACCTGAAGAGCCAAATGCTCTAAATCCCATGGCATTGCCGGATTCATTGCTTTCATTCGAATCATCTGCATCCAAACCCATAGATGATGCCATCTGAGACGAGTGCCCTGGCAAAGCTAATGGAGCATAGCTATCCTCTGGCTCATGAATCGACTGATTTGCTCTTCTCATCATATCTCGCAATGCATTTGAAGGGCTTGATGTTTGAGGGTTTCGTCCAGCTACACGTAAATAAATATTTTGTTACCAATGAGCGTATGAATTCACCATTTACAGTAACCCTTTAATTACGCGCACTCATATGCTAAACATAATTCCGAATCCCAATTCCGCCTTACCTGAAGAGCCTCCGGGAGTACTAAGTACAGCTGCGATGGTTTCAATACTGGATTCCATATGGGTATGAAACGGATTGGAAGGAGAGGGGCAAGTACCAGAGCTTCCTGCATTGGGATTTACACTCGTAGGTGTAGAACTTATCGGTTCGGACTCCCTGTTAGTAGTGGGCATAGCCATTGAGACACAAACATGAAAAATATTTCGATTTCCATCGCATCTCTCAAACAACACTTTATTTAGATTGGCACTTCCTGACTTTGACTGTATTTCGTAGTCAAGACCAAGCAGAACTTGACGGACACCTTCAATGTCGCATTTAAGAACCTTTGACATGAGCAATTGTGTTTCCATTGCTAAAACAAGAACACCAACTTGATTTTTTTGCTGCGCACCGACATGAGGAAGTGCATGAATTCCTATTCCCACACATTTTAACGGAGGTAAATCCACCAAAATTGGATCCTTAATGGCTTCCAAGCAGTCTTTAACTAGAGGATAGATCGTGCCATTTCCGTCCCTCAAAATGCTCATGAATTCACTATCACCACTACAATTGAGACTTATCATCGACGGATCTAAACCAAGGAAAGCTCCTGTGTCTGACGGAAAACCGCTTTCACTCTCCACCTTTCCACTGCTCAAATTATACGATTTATAGATCAGCTTCTTTCCATCCCTAACAACTCCATGAATGCCCACTGCATCAACACTTAAGCTTAACACATTGTTTAAATCCGGCAGATGCACTCGCCGAGGAATTTTCTGGATGCAATCAGGTGACTTTGGCAGAATGCCATTCTTAACAAGTTGTAACTCATCCAAGCGCAATAACCGACAGTCCTGCAGCATTGAAGTAACGTCTTCTTCCTTTCCATCCTTAATGATTATCTCCTTCCCTTCTTTGCCACCAGTTGATGTGCTACTGTTAGAAGCAGACCCATTTCCAGATGCTGACTGAAATCTGATAACAGCGTAAGATCCATCTATTTTTAAAACCTTCCCTATCGGCACGTTCTTAGAATCTTCAACAAATACGACATCCTTCAACTGCCATTCCTCTTCGTCTTTTTTCTCATGACCGTCTCTCATTGTTAGACTTTTCTTAACTCGTTTTTGGGAGGTGGAGGGTATTGTAGTATCAGAGCACGTTGAACTTGCCGGAGAAGGAGGAGGCGGCATGGTTTCTGAAGAGCGAGGCTCTGATTTTTTTACCTCCGCAGGTGGAGGACCAGGTAGTAATTTAAAACGGCATTTATCTCCTAGATTCCATGCAGAGTTTAAAAGCTGCCCAACTTTTGGAATACCACCACAAACAGTGAAGCCAATTGACCCAGCTTGATACATTGGGGCAACACGCATAAGAACTTGACTTCCAGTGGTAATGTCATTACCAAATGGTGTGTTTCCAACTGAAGCAGGGTTACCACCAGCAGCTCCAGCTGGACCACTATGGCTAGTTTGTGCGGCACTAGCACTATTTCCTGCTGCCGGTTTGTGTTGTTTCTTTGATTTGGTTCTGTATTTGTCCCACAATTTCTTTCGTTGATTGAATGGTAATACTCCCCACCAGTATAATGTATTGGACTCTGTCCGAGCCAATGTGTACAAATTGCATACCACGAGTTGGACTATCTTTTGATTCTGGAAAGAATCTTGAAATACTTGAGAACTATGTTCAAGTCGAGAGGCAACATGAGCTATGGATTCATCCACCCATGAAGAAACTTTTCCAGATTCAGTGGCCACGGAGCAACGAATTGATGATGAAGAAATACAAACCACCTTTTCGTTAGACAGACCAAGTTGGACTGCCCGAGGATGGAAAATGGATGGATTCTAGAAAAGCAACAATTTTAAATTAAAGGTAAAAAATGTAACTTAACATTTGATTACTCAAAGTTATTTCTTACAGACGTGTACTTACATCGTGGTGCTTGTAGGGTTCAACCTCAACCCATTTCCACTGATAGAGAATGCCGTTAGCGCCGACTGCAACTAACTCACTGTGCATTGCAGCAATGGAAACAAATTTTAAATTTTTAGAACTATCTGGCCAATATTCGATCTCATCGGAGAGCCATATAGGACTGCATTGGTTCATCACCGATGGGTTATTTGAACTACCGCTAGTTCCAGCTTGTGCCTGGCCAGACTTAGAGGATGAACGATTGGCATCGGATGGAGCTCCATCGTTGGAGTTATTATTCCATGGCTCACGTAGGGCATTTTCTAGCCAACGACGTGGTCCAAAATACTGTCGATCCCTCCATCTTGAAAAACTATCCCGGTCCCCACCCTCAACTGCGCCACCGGTTGCTCCACTTCGGTCTGACTGTCGCAAAGTTCTTGCTCCCGCTGCGGACCTACTGCAAGTTCATTATACAAATGATTAACAGATACCCTTCTTCAATAAGACACAAAATTCTAAGCTCAAATCAACATACATACTTTTCCCTTCTCCCTACTTAATTTAGCAACTAGACTTACTTCCGTAATGAAGAATAAGCAAACATATCGTCTGGAAATACAGCGTCCACAGCATCAGACAGCATTACAGGATCTGCTGCACCACTTATGCCACTGTCAAGCAACGACATCAAATCTTCTGAGACGTAAGAATCTTGAGAATCATCTGCGTCGTCCCCCTCTTCATCATCACGTGACAGTAAATTATTGACAGCCAAATTGACATCTAAATTTGTCCGCTGAAGCTCACGGATAATTAGACTTCTTGATTTTCCTTGAAGCACCATTTGTGCTTGATTTATCAGATCTTCAGGGACATACTGTGCTGGAACGACAGGGCGAGAAGATGCCATTATCACTCCAGTACCTCTGCCCCCACGCAGTGTTGCCGTACGATTAATTCGGGCACGCTGACGTTGCTGTTGGCGAGCTGAGCCTCCGCTAAATGGCTTGCTAGTCCTAAATAAATCGAATTAAATAAAACCATAAGCAAAGAGTAATTTCTACATTTTACCACTTCTTAAATTCCATATCCACTGGAATCTTTCAAAGAATATAACAAATGACCATATTAGACCCAATAAAATATAGCTTTATTATTTACAACGTAGTATTCCGTTTTGTACTTAATTACTAATCAAATTAATCACCAAACAGTTGACACATTTTCCAACTGCCAACCATAAAACCAAACAGGTACATCTGTTAAGACACAAACTGACACGTATTTTCTTATCGGCTACAAATCAGTCTGCCCCTTCACACTCGATAGGTAAGGACTGACGCGTCAATAAGAAAAATATTATAAAAAATAAAGTTTTACAATTCATTTTTCAATGAAAACCCAGCGTCTGACTAAAGGTAACATGAAGAGGTTCGCAGATTCCATGCAATTTATACTAAGGATACCATACGTTATACAACGTCTCCATGAAATCTATTAACTGATGCAAGCCTAGTAACGTAAGTAAATTAAATCAGTTCTTGAACGAAACTTACACTTTTGATGCTTCATTTCGGCTCAAATCCAGTCGGTCTGAAATAACCGAGAAAGCAAGACGAGCAACGCGTCCATCCTCAAACAAACAGGCAATATGAGCTGGTCCGACAGCGACCTGGCGAATACTTGGTCCTCCCCGAAGAGAGGACAGTACCGATGGAACGTTTAAGCCATATCGATTGATTTTTTCGCCAAGCTCTCGTAGTCTAGAAGTATTCACACAAAATCAAACGTAAAATTATAATTTAAAGTAAGTACTGTATGCATATACAATGCAGTCTGTAAAATACGTGCAAGAATAAATCGTAATTTTCGAAAGCAACTAATAACATTCAACATTTACTAATAAGAATCCTAATTAAAATTAACGAGTTTCAACGTTTATTCAAATCCTAATCATTTTACGAGCCCAATAATAACTATAATTATATACATTACGTATGTCTTTGGTACAGAAAGTAACTGCAAACCGAATGTATTACCTTTCCGCAAACTGCTCGTCTGATCCGGGTAGTGGGTGAACAACGAAATGCACAGACGACATATCACATGGGGTTTTTAAAGCTTGTACTTACAATCTGCAGTTTCCACTGCAATTGTAGTATATTACAATACGATTCAAATATATTCTTCTGATGTCTTTCACTTCCTCAGGTCTACAAACAAAATAAATCAAACAAATTGGAATTATTGCATCAGTAGAGATTACACGGTCAACGGTCAAAATATAAAATACATATAACATTCAATGTTCAACATCAAATATTTCGATTCGTACAACTAGGTATTTATGATCCCTGGAAATCAGCGTGAGGTCGCTGAGTGGATATGATGTATGACGTTGAAGTTATTATTTACATTTACATGAACAGATAAAGCTCTGATTTATTTACTTTATAATTTTGTATGCGGGCTCCACTATCAACTAAAAACTAAACGTACTAACCTAACGTTCCAATATATATGTAACTGACTAAACTGACAACTGTAACTGGTAATACATAACACAAACACACATACAACATACATAGCAAACGAGGAGCCTCGAACTCGACACCTACAACCTAAAAATGCCACAACTGACAATAGCAAATTAAGAACAATACAACTCCGGTTGATGGACCTTGTAAAAATAGCCATTAACTTTTAGCAGTTTAATCCAAAATACTTCAGCCTAACATGCTACATTAAATACCAAAAATGTTGATCCAGGAGATGGATAACAGAACAGAACCCAGCTTCAGGCATTCTTGTCTAAAACTGATGACTGACTACCTATTAATATGTAATGCTTTCAACTTTACTTGATCTGATACTAAACATTGAATTTCATCATTAAGTAACTACAGCAAGGAAAAACAGATTAGGTAAGTACCCAAACGTGAAATGAAGATTCCCGATTAATCAAAAACGTTTAAACTTACTTGTGGTTACGTTGATTTCATCAAGTCTTCAATGAAGCAAATACAATAAAGAAATAAATAGAACTGATTTAATTAACTACACAAACGATCAGAGGACCAAAGTATGGAGGTTGAACATTTATTTTGGTTTTGATACAAAATTGTTTTAATGTCTGTCACTATGTAGGCCCAGTGTATTATTTATCGTAGACTGGACTTTTTATGCTCCGCAGTCCTTTAACTTCTTCACTCCGTACAGTCGCCCCTGCGAGTACAAAAGTGCGAGACAAGAAGAAGTTCCTTCGAGAACCACGAACAACGAATGCAGTTGAATCTTGAATGGCAAAACGTGCTTTCTTTCAGTCCCAACTTTGCTTTGTAACGCATTGCCATCTACCCGTCCGCCGTCTACACGTTTAGGGGCAGTCCATAAATTGCCCGCACACAATTTTCAACTTCCCCCTACAATCCTAAGTTGACATCAACGTCATTTCGCCCGTGAAGACGTATTGTGGGGTGCCCTCGCAGAAGCACTGGGACCAGCGACCCCTTTAGTATATACTTTTGACAATTAACGTTTACAAAATATGTAAACCTTTAAGTAATTACTTCAAAAATAGCAAAACCTGCATTCACGTTTTTAAAAAATGACGAAATTGACAAGAAATTAGTAGTGAATGGGCTATTTACTCTTTATTTATGCAAACAGTGAAACTTATTTTTGCTATTGAATATTGACGTATTTATTATTGAAAGTGCCTTTCAAAAACAGCTACATTTGTAGGTAACCTATTAAAAAAATACACATTTTTAGATAATAGTAAAAATAATATTTACTTTTTAAAAATAGTAAGACTAGTGAGTATTTACCATTTTAAAAAAATAAGTATTTAGTTAAGCTTTTTGAAAATTCCGTAAAAGGGACAGTTACGCTTGTTAAAAACTGTAAAAGGGATATTTACGCTTATTTCTTAAAAATAGCAAAAGGGATATTTACGCTTATTTCTTAAAAATAGTAAAAAGGATATTTAGGGCGAAGGCTTGCAATTGTGGTCGCCCCCTTTTTTACCTAGCGTCAACAGTCAACCGAAATCGAGTACACCTGGTTTTGAAGCTTCGGGTACCGGACCCATTTAGTATAATTATGTCAAGTTTCGATTGACATTTGACACTGGGTAAAACAGTGTGCGACCACAATGACAAACCTTCACCCTACTTTCTAAAATTGTGTTAAAAGCAATATTTACGCGTTTTAAAAGTTGTAAAAGTGATAATTTACTTTTTTTAAAAACATTCTGTAAGTGTATTTACACTTTTTAAAAGTATAAAGCGATATTTACATATTTTCTAAACACGTACCTAGGCCTAGGCACAGTGTTGGTTGAGTTGAGTCTTACTAGTTAGGTCAAAATGAAAGTCATGCGAATTTGACCTGGCGTCACAATGCTTTTAGGTAAGCGAGGATTGGACTTTGTCAACATTATAAAATTACTTCTTAAACGACGATATGTACCTAAAACCTTTTTAGTAAAAGCCAGTACATTAATTATGAACCTCGATTCTCGTACACTTCTGGAGTAATTTGTGGGAGGCCCCTCAGTGCTCGCTCGCTATGTTTTGAACGAAGGGTGCATTCAGTAGATTTCCGTTCCAAGTCTGAATTCTGAGTCACCAAGGCTCGATTTGAATCATTGAATGTGTGCAGTGTGCCCATGCCGTGACAGTTCACTCATCTACATACAGCTTATTGTTAGCCTAGACCAGTGCTTCTGCACATGCGAGTGGCTTCAGTGAGAACACGAATTTTGAAAGTGACAAGTTTTAAAAGGAACAATTTTCCTATTTTTACTTTATTTTTAGAGTACAAGCCAAGCCAACAACAGCAAACAGTCTTTCGGTCCTGTTAATTCTGTTTTGACTTTTTTAATTTTTTCCAATATTTTGTGCTGTTTGAATCAAAATCAGAAGATTTTAAATAATATTTATTATTAACAATTATTAAAGTACAACGCTAGGTACTTTCAACTTTAAATCAAGGTTTATACAGCTGACAGCCCGGTTTCCGTACCTCTTTGACCTTTTTTTTTCGAGTCCAACATATTCACTACGGTCGCGGTTGACGGTGACGCCAGGTAAATTATAATAGTACAAGTAACAAGTAGTAATAAATTAAATAGTTATAAACATTGGATCTTAAAGTGTTGCGTGTTGTTGGTATTGATTAATTATAATTATTATGAATTATAAACATTCGAATTCGATCGGTAAACTGATTCCTATTCCTATTCGTATTTACATTTTACAATTACAACCAACAACGTAAGGTTCGGCATTTAAAAAATGCATTAAGGCTATTTAGCAGTTTGTTGATAGGTAATAGG
>JAQFZC010003803.1:0-17723 GCA_034695205.1 Dicyrtoma fusca | reverse complement strand
ATTACAAACGTACTTTTTTGTTCTTTTGTCATATTGCGACACATTTCCTTTATAAGTGGTTTCACTCCTTCTACGGATTTGCCACAACTACAGTTTTGCCCCAAAACGAATTTGCCTCATAATACGGGTTTGCCCCATCTTACCGTATATGATCGTCTATTTATCGAAGTGCTGCATTAAACTCCAAGGTTCACAAGCAATGGATGTGCATAAAATAGTGTAGTTTACATGTTCTTTAGCGAAAGATCAGAGTAGATGAGTGTGAATGTTGTTATTCAGCGACCAATGTCTCAGACAAAGTTTAGAATCTCTGTTTCTGTCGTGAAATAATTCTGCTAATTTATTTGTGCGTGTAACGAAAATGTTTAATGTGTGTAGTTCACCTTAATAAACTTTTGCAATAATATTAAAAATCTGGTGCAGTGTGCTGCATTTCATACCAATAAAATAATATAAAATGGGAGTGTGTAATTTGATATTACTAATTGCAATTTTTGCTCCGATACCGCTATGGATTGTTGTACTAAGTAATTATAATTTCTACTATGATAGTATTATGACCAAATTCCAGCCGGAACCCCCGTCAGTATACGACTTTATTGTGGGTAAGTTCATAATTAAATATGTAATATGTAGTTTTATGGATCATCCATTGTTTAAACTTCACAAAAGTTTAAAATAGTAAACCTGAAAATTACTGTTGAGTATAGTACATAGTGCCATTTATAGAACATTTTATAATATTTTTCCGTTCCTTACAACAGTTGGAGCCGGCTCAGCCGGAGCAGCAGTTGCCAACAGATTGTCAAAAAACAACAAAGTTTTACTTTTGGAGGCGGGAGGAGACCCAATATTTTTACACAAGATTCCGGGACTTGCCGGTTTGTTGTTGCATTGGCCACAGGTGGATTGGATGTATGAAACTGTTCCACAAAAACACGGGAGCCTCGCCTCATACAATAAAGTGAGTAGGTTGTAGGTATCACTATCAATAATGCTGACCTCTAAGCTTAATAGCGAACTTACTGTCAACTGTATAAATATTCGAATTTGCATCCGTACAAGAATCTGGTGCTTAAACTTTCTATAATAAATTGCCATAATTACAATTAAAATTACAAACTCTAGGTATCTCGGTGGCCCCGTGGGAAATCTTTAGGAGGAAGCAGCAATTTGAACTTCATGTTGTATGTTCGAGGTCACCCCCTTGACTATGACAACTGGGCTAATATTACTGGCGACTCAAGTTGGAATTACGAGAATGTTTTGCCCTATTTCAAAAAATCTCTGGATTATCATGGCGATTATGCAGATAATGGTTAGGTCATTAAGCTCGACGGCAATATTTTGCTGAAGGCATGAATTCGTATTATTCTATCCAAATTACATTTAATTACAGTATTAGTTATTACGGAAGCGAATTTTAAATGTTAAATGAAATGTATATTGACATTATAGTAAAGCACTACGGACAATCCGCTTATGGTAACTTGCATGTGGAGAGCAGAGAGTGGAGGCCATTAGACAAAGAATATTTAGCTGCTGTTCAAGAATTTGGTTATGAAGTTACTGATCTGAACGGGCCTCAAAAAACAGGTAGGCACTTATGATGCAATTTTAAAACTAAACAAGTATGCGTTACTTACTTATTTACAGTTTATAAATTACCTTCCACATTAAAATAATAATAAATTATGCATAAAAACCCAATAATGTCAAATGTTATGTATATATACTAACATTGCAAGAAGTAATTGTAATTAAACTACTTCCCACTTTTTTCTAAATGAAGGGTTTGGGCCACCGGAGGTTTCACAGAAGAAAGGCTATCGACATGGAACATACGCCTCGTTCATCCAGCCCATTTTGGACAGAAAAAATCTTCAAATATTACGCTACTCTCAAGTCACACAAGTAAATAACAAGTAAAAGACATTTTAGAACAAAACCTATTAGCTATTAATAAACGCATTTGCCTTACTTGTGTTGGGTAAAAAAACCTACCAAGTCCTCAGAGTCAAGATGCCTAGCTTCTACTTTATGTTAAAATCTTTTAGTGACCAGGGATTTGAATAGAATTATATTTGAAAGACCGTTAGAATAACAATAAGATTAAATTTCAGATTAAATTAGACAAGTTCAACCGTGCAGAAGGGGTGTGGTACATCCGTCATGGAGTCAAGAAGTTTGCTCGAGCAACGAAAGAAGTGATTCTTAGTGCGGGAGCAATCGACTCTCCCAAACTATTGATGCTGTCAGGGATTGGTCCGGAGAAGCATTTGAAATCAATTAGTGTGAGCCACAAAAGTTTACTTAACATTTTATAGAGTTTATTATAAATATGAAGTATAATTACTACTGTATTTCATGAGATTTTCTTGCTGTTGTAGATTAAACCAAAGATCAACCTTCCCGTCGGAAAAAACCTTGTTGATCATGTAGGGGTTGTTGTTCCTAACGTAATTATTGACCAGCCAAGGTCATTCAATCCTGAGAGAGATTTCAACTTAGGAACAGTAGCTGAATACATTGTGAATGGGACAGGTATAATCAAAATCTATTTCTTCTAAATCCACTGAAAACTTCCTAATTATAATCGCGTTAATTTTCGTTTTAATCTGAAGGAGTACTGTCCAGTCCAGCAACTATGCCCCATCAGGGATTTATTTCCACGGCAAACGTACTGAAAGCTGGACGAGATTGGCCGGACATCCAGATGTATTCCATGCCCAACGGAATCTATTCCTTGATGGCATCTGATTATGACAAAATATTTGGAATTCCATACAAATACTGGGACTCCATCTTTAAGTCTAGCTATGGGAAAGATGCCAGTGGCCACGTGGTTATTTTAGTGCGTCCAAAAAGCATTGGTGAGTTAACCCTGCGAGATAAAAATCCAATGAGCAAACCAATTATCGATCCGCATTATTTGGAACATCCTGACGATGTCAAAGCCCTGCAAGAGGGCATACAAGTTGCGCTCGACATAACCGAGAAAAGTAAACCGTTTAAAGAAATGAATGGACAGTTATCTGAAGATCCCTTACTCGGTTGTGAAGAGCATAAGTTCAGAAGTTTAGACTACTGGGAATGCTACATTCGCCATATGTCCTTAACGGTTTACCATCCTGTCGGGACTTGCAGGATGGGAAAAGGTGTCAAGGATCCAAACGCCGTTTTGGATTCTAAATTGCGGTAAGTTATTCTTAAAGTTGTTCCTTAAAGTTTTACTATGAAGTACTTTTTAAAAATTATTTTGCTTCTTCCAATTGAATACCTAATTAATACTTTGATTTCCTGCTCTATTTACTAAAGCGTTTTACACACTCGAGGCTTGAGAGTAGCTGATGCATCAATCATGCCCGTCATCGTTAATGGGAACACAAATGCGCCGACTATAATGATCGGAGAAAAGGCAGCCGATTTAATCCGAGAATATTGGGCTGAGCAATATTTAGTGTGTCCAGCTTCTTCAACTTACTACGATCGAAATAAGCTTCAAAAAATTATCAAATGTTTCTATTCTCAGCTTACTTGATATTACTTACAAATTAATATCATAATATTTATATTCAACCCTATTTTAAAGTCCCAACTGTGTATTGTTTTTCTATATTAAGTTTGATTTCTTTTTTTTAAAGATTATAAAATAATAAGTCTAGTCTGATACAATTTAAAACTACTTTTCAAAATTACCAGTCTTCAAAAGCTATTTTTAAATAAAAGCACTTTTTGAAAATAGTATTTTTCTCGACTAGCACATCTCGATAAACTCTATTGTTAAAATTGTAAATACTAAATGTGTTTACTATGTATCACTTATTATAATGGTCAATTAATTGACCTCGTCATATTCGCAACTATTTCTGTAGGTAATACAGATAAGTTTGTGTTCTTTAGTAGGTACGTGGGGGATTCCTATTTTTATCAGTGCCTATATACGTAATTCATGCAAACCTCGTCGTGTTGGTCTTTTTTAAAACTTGAGTAGATAATTACTGATGTAATTACATATAGGGAAGTGCTAATCTGTGTTGGCAGCTACTGTATGTAATCCTTACAAATTCGAAGTATAAATCCTATTGTTTGTCTTATACGCATACTTAAGTTGATCTTCTTATTTTTTGTACCTTATTACAGGCTAGTGGAATGGGGTCTTACATATAAATAAGTAGAAGCACTACTCGTTTTTATTAATATATATGTACACCCATTCCATATATGTAGGTAATTATTACAGAACAGCAACTTTTCTCATGCTACATACTGCTACTATTACAACTGAATGTTGAACTAAACAATTCTATGTAGAATCCCGACTTGAGAAACATACGATAAAAACAAGTGTCAACAAAATATGCATTTCATAATGTGCCTATTCTCAAGTCACTTAAAATTAAGTTGGTACAAGCAATGTGGACAGTAATGCAGTGCGCAGTGCTATCAATACTGGATGGCTCTTCTGTTTGACTTTCACTAAATGCATACTTGAATAAAATGACATTTCAAATTAAATAATTATTACGTGCATTCAGTACACAATGACATATTAAGGGATTCTGTACTCAGTTATGAATTCTTTTTGCAAATACTTACATTACATTCATGTTATGCGTGCGTGTTCTACTGTCGGTGTGTATGCATGCAAACATTATTTAATCCCAATTCTACTATCAATAGAAATCCATTTATATAATACGTCAACGTTTGCCAATTAAAAAATAAGAGAACTAAAAAAAATCTAGCTTTACCTGTCTTATGAGAGCGAAAACCAGTATATTATGTTATTCATTCATTTATCTCTTTATAAGCAAGTTATATCACTACTGCACTTCAGAGTTAAAAGTTTTGTAAAGAAGTACTATGTACGTTATTGGCGATGGAGACAGACTGCGGTTTATACTGGTATCGAGAGGGTTATATAATTACACACTGTTGACTACTTAGATCTATAATTATGTCTATTATGTTCTTCTATAAAAAAACGTTAAACTTCACGTTCACATGGCAGTATATATAGGTACAGTGTACAAAGGGATAAAAAGTACAAGGACAGAGAGTCAACTATTTTTGCAGCATGATTATTTAAATTTAAATAGTATACGATTGCCTATATACCGAAGTGTTGCATTAAACTCCAAGGTAAACGTGGATTCATAAGCAATGAATGTGCATAAATAGTAGTTTACATGTGCTTTAGCCAAAGATCAGAGTCGATGAATGTAGATGTTGTTATTCAGCTAGTAAGGTCGCAGATAAAGTTTAGAATCTCAGTATCTGGCGTGAAGTAAGTTTGCTAATTTATTTGTAAGTGTTCGAAAATGTTTAAAGTGCGTAATTCAATACAATTTTACATTAATTGATAATTTGTTAATACTAAAAATCCAGTAAAGTGTGCTGCATTACATCTAAATAAAATAATATAAAATGGGAGCTTGTAGTTTGATACTGCTAATTACAATTTTTGTTCCGCTACCCCTATGGATTGTTGTATTACATAATTACAATTACTACCATGATAACATTGTGACCAAATTCCAGCCGGAACCCCCTTCAACGTACGACTTTATTGTGGGTAAGTTAAGTTCGTGTAATAATATGTAGGTACTTCTTAGGTCATTCATCGTTTAAACTTCACACAAAAACGGTAAAATAATGCGATTTTTAATATTTTCGCGTTCCTGACACCAGTTGGAGCCGGCTCAGCGGGGGCAGCAGTTGCAAATAGGTTGTCAAAAAACAATAAAGTTGCACTGTTGGAGGCGGGCGGGGACCCAATATTTCTTCACAAAGTCCCACTTTTTGCTGGAGAGATGCTTCACAGACCAGAACACGACTGGATGCACGAAACCGTTCCACAAAAACATGCTTGCTTCGCATCACCTAACAATGTAATTAACAATAATTATGGTTGACATTATACCTTCGTCAATAATTTGTGCAAGAATGAATTTCTATATAAAAAATCAAACTTTTCCAGGTTTCAAAATGGCCTCGTGGGAAATCTTTGGGAGGATCGAGCAACCTGAACTACATGTTATACGTTCGAGGGAATCCTCTAGACTACGATAACTGGGCAAACATAACCGGAGATTCAAGTTGGAACTACGAAAATGTTTTGCCATACTTCAAAAAATCACTGGATTACCATGGAGATTATGTGGCGGATGGTAAATGCATAAAAGGCATTCACAATTCCTTTAAGGAATACATTCCTGCCACAGTTGGGATAGTGATTTTGTTAGTAATTAAGTAACTATGGACTTTTTTCGAATTTGTTGCAGTGAAGAACTACGGTCCATCAGCTTACGGAACGCTTCACGTGGAGAGAAAAAACTTTCGACCGATGGATGAAGTATATTTGACAGCTGTCAAAGAGCTTGGCTACCAAGTGTTTGATCTTAATGCTAATCAAAAAACAGGTAGGTAATTAGTAATTAGGTAATTTATTATAGTTTGTAGTATTGGGAATGCTAACTGTGGTAACTACTAACCAACCACTAATTATTTACTGATTTTCAAACGTTTGCACTCTATTTCCCATCAGGCTTTGCTCCACTAGAACTTGCCACGAAAAAGGGCTACCGATACGGAAGTTTCGCGTCGTTCATCAAGCCGATTTTGAACAGAAAAAACCTTCAGATTATACGTTACTCACAAGCAGTAAAAGTGAGTGAGAACTTTGAGTTTCGTTAAATGTTAATGTTTTTTGTTTTTTTGAGTCAACAATTTATTATCAATTAAAATCAACACTTAAAAAAGGAAATTAAAATAACCGCAATTTGTATATCTACCTTCAGATTAAGCTGGACAAAGCGAACCGCGCCGTAGGTGTTTGGTACATTCGTAATGGAGTCAAGAAGTTTATTCGCGCAAGGAAGGAAGTGATTGTTAGTGCTGGAGCCATCGATTCTCCAAAGTTACTGATGCTGTCAGGGATTGGGCCAGAGAAGCATTTAAAATCTGTTGGGGTATTACTAATAATCGGAATTAATTGACAATTCAGAGAAGAACTGCAATCGATTGTAAGCTGTAGTATAATTACATTTAACAGTTTACTTGAATTTGAAAGGTAATTCCAAAAGTAAATCTACCCGTTGGACAAAATCTTGTGGATCACGTCTTTGTAAACATTCCAAACGTGGTCATCGATGAGCCAGTATCCTATAATCCGGAACGAGACTTCAATTTTGGAACATTGACTGATTACATATTTCATGGGACAGGTGTGCAAACTAGTTTTAACAGTTATTCTCAAAACCTCTCATTTAATAGACAGGGCAGCAGATGGATTTATCGGTTCGATTTTGATTCTAAAAGGATTGATGAGCAGCCCTGGATTATTATCCCACCAAGGATTTATTTCGACGACTAATGTGCGTAAAACAGGGGTAGATTGGCCCGATATACAAATGTACTCATTGCCTAACGCCCTCTACTCAATGATGCAAGATGATTTTGCCAAAACTTTTGGAGTTCCTCACAAGTACTGGGATTCTCTGTTGAAGTCTCTCACTGGGAGAGATGCGATTGGTCATGCCATAGTGTTAGTGCGTCCCAAAAGTGTTGGAGAACTCACACTGCGAGATAAAAACCCTCTAAGTAAGCCCATCATCGATCCCCATTATTTGGAACATCCTGACGATGTGAAAGCTCTTCGTGACGGAATACAAGTTTCATTGGACATTGTCGAAAAAGCACCGGCATTTAAAAAATTGAATGCTCACCTACCCAACAATCCATTACTAGGCTGTGAGCATCACCAATTCAGAAGTTCAGACTATTGGGATTGCTACAGCAGATTTATGACCATGACACTTTACCATCCTATAGGGACTTGTAGTATGGGTCAAGGTGTCAAGGATCCAAAAGCCGTTTTGGATTCTAAATTGCGGTAAGTTTTTCTTAAGATTATTGCCTTTTGTTTTACAATGAAGTACTTTTTTCAATTTTGTTCATTTTATTGAATAATTAATAATATTTTGATCTCCTGCTCTATTCACTAAAGCGTTTTACACACTCGAGGCTTGAGAGTAGCTGATGCATCAATCATGCCCGTCATCGTTAATGGGAACACAAATGCGCCCACTGTAATGATCGGAGAAAAGGCAGCCGATTTAATCCGAGAATATTGGGCTGAACAATATTTAGTGTGTCCGGCTTCCACAACTTACTACCAAAATAAGTGTCAACAAAATGCCGCAAAATGCTTCTACTCTCAACTTACATAAAAATGTATTTATGCCAAATTACTATAGTAAATTTTAAATCACTCAAATATGTACCTTTAATATGTGTACACCACTCGCGGTTGTTTTTTTTATGAAAAATGTCAAATGTCGGGAGTATTGCGAAGAATAATTTAATTTTCTTTTTCACTTTTTCAACAATGTACTTTCTAACTGTTATATGTACCTTTAACTCATGAACTTTTAGCTTTTTTTGCTCTTTAAGGTTGAAATTTAAATTTCCTGGAGGAATAAAATCGGATTTAATTAAAATTCCAGTTAATTAGTTTTAACTTTACAGCTCAATACGTTTGTGAATAAATTGTTTACTCGTACATCGGTACATTAGTAATACTCAGGTACAGGTTAAAAATTAAAGTGGAATTCTAATTAAGTCCCATTTATTACTCCCGCAATTTTTGCTATTGATACGTTAAAAAGCAAACTGAAGCTCGCCAAATGGAATTCTGTCTAATCTATCTGTCCGATGTCCAGTCAATGGGCTGTATGTAGCCCACAACCCAATAATCTTTATTCCACTCGCAAAACTTAAAGGTGTCATAATATTATATCTAATCTTATAGCTGTCAAATGAATGCGTGTACATTTTTTTTATTGTTTGAAGATATATGCTACTTGTATAAACTGTTAATAAATAATAATTTAACAACTTTCAGTGGTAATACTATGTGATTTATATTTATTTGTATTTGTACATACTGCACTAGCACTGTAATTCATCGTGAGTGCCCCTATTTTACTCACTGCGTGCATTGTACTGGACTGTGTAGATGTTCAAATAGTACAAAAGCACCTAGGCAATTTTCACACCTACCGTAAAAATAACAATTAAATGGGTGTGTGTGGTATAATTCTGCTTATTGCCCTTTTTGCTCCGTTACCGTTGTATATTGTTGTGCTAAACAATTACAATTACTATTATGATTACGTAGCAACCACGTTCCAGGAGGAGCCGCCTTCCACTTACGACTTCATTGTGGGTAAGCGTAATAAATTCATAAGTATATAGTACAGTATTATTTAATTATTTTAAAAATTAGACTTTAATTTTTATGATTTATTGCCCACTCGATTCTCAATCAGTTGGTGCAGGCTCAGCCGGTGCAGTAATTGCGAATAGACTGTCAAGAAACAATAAAGTTTTGCTTTTGGAGGCGGGAGGGGACCCAATATTTTTACACAAAATCCCGGCCCTCGCCGGTTTGCTGTTGCACTGGCCACAACATGACCACATCTATGAGACAGTTCCTCAGAAGCACGGTTGCTATGCTGCACCCAATAATGTACGCCGAATTACAATAATTTTGCAGCAATAATTATATTTTGAAGAATCTAATCGGTGTGAAAATTCACTAGCAGTAGTGCAGTTTATTTTTTCAGTATAATGTGCAATTTTCCAGTGATTGAGACTTTTTTTTAATTTTGTGATATTTTTCAATGATGCAGGTCTCTCTGTGGCCTCGTGGGAAATCTTTAGGAGGAACAAGCAATCTGAACTTTATGATTTATGTGCGTGGAAACCCTCAGGATTATGACAATTGGGCAAACATAACTGGGGATTCAAGTTGGAAGTACGAAAATATTTTACCATACTTTAAAAAATCCCTGGATTACCATGGCGATTATGAAGATGATGGTGAGCTAACGATCTACTAATTAATTGTAAGTTTTTTGAGATGTCATCTGTCATCTTTAACGGTCATTAATAGTTGTTCTGAAAGTTCTTTACTATCGGATCTTTCAGAGAAGCACTATGGTCAATCCGCGTATGGAGCACTGCATATTGAAAGGAAATCCTGGCGACCTCTTGACGAAGAATACTTTTCTGCTACCAAAGAGCTCGGCTATGAATTTACTGATCTTAATGCAAACCAAAAAACCGGTAATTTTATTACAATTTGTCAACAATTTCTTACTTTTAGTTTAAAAAAATAAAACTCTGAATTTCTGAATTTTAAAAATAGGATTCGGCCCACTGGAAGTCTCACAGAAGAAAGGTTACCGATATGGAACATACCCTTCTTTCATTAAACCCATTTTAAACCGAAAAAACCTTCAGATTTTGCGTTATTCCCAAGGAACAAAAGTAACTCAATGAAATCGTAGATTTAAATACTAATTTTACAGTAATAACAAAATATTCTTAAATGCTCCATGCATTGTAATAATATCATCGTTTTTCAGATCAAACTGGATAAGTCCAATCGTGCCGAAGGTGTTTGGTACACCCGTCATGGAATTCAGAAGTTTGCTCGAGCAACGAAAGAAGTGATTGTTAGCGCTGGAGCAATTGATTCTCCGAAACTATTGATGCTGTCAGGGATCGGTCCTGACAAGCATTTGAAATCAATTGGAGTGAGCTTTTGATTTTTAATTTTTTTTCAACAAAGTGTTCAATTTGGCCGGTACTAAAACTTTAATAACTAGCTTTCTGATACAATCAGGCTTCCTCAGGCGAATACTTATAGTGTTGATTTAAAGTTTGTGTTCTTAATTATATTTTAAAGATAAAGCGGAAGATTAATTTACCTGTCGGGCAGAATCTGGTGGATCATGTGTTTACACCCATCCTTAACACAATCATCAATAAACCGCTGTCATTTAATCCCGAAAGAGATTTCAACTTGGGAACATTGGCTGAATATATTGTTAATGGAACTGGTTGGTTGCAGTAACTCACGATTTCGTATTGATAAAGCTATTCATTTTCTACCACGGAATTATGATAAATTGTATTAATTTGTCTACACTTAGGAATGTTCAGCAGTCCGGCATCTTTAAGTCATCAGATATATTTGTCAACTTCTAAAGTTGTCAAATCTGGGATAGATTGGCCAGACATACAGATGTATTCCGCTCCTAATGGAATCTACTCTCGGATGCCAAACGATTTCGTTACCATGTTTGGAATTCCATACGAATACTGGGACTCCATCCTCAAGTCTAGCTATGGAAAAGATGCCAGTGGTCACGTGATTGTTTTAGTTCGTCCAAAAAGTGTTGGTGAAGTAACCCTGCGAGATAAAAATCCAATGAGCAAACCAATTATTGATCCGCATTATTTGGAGCATCCGGACGATGTCAAAGCTCTGCAAGAGGGCATACAAGTTGCGCTCGACATTACCGAGAAAAGTAAAACGTTTCAAGAGATGAATGGACACTTATCTGAAGATCCCTTACTCGGTTGTGAACAGCATAAGTTCCGAAGTTTAGACTACTGGGAATGCTACATTCGCCATATGTCCTTAACGGTTTACCATCCTGTCGGGACTTGCAGCATGGGAAAAGGTATCAAGGATCCAAAAGCCGTTGTGGATTCCAAGTTGCGGTAAGCTATTCTTACAATCAGTAGTAACTTTGAATATGATTAACTCGGGGATATATTTTGAATATCTCTGCTTGCGATGCAAAATGACACGTATCCTTAAAGTACTAAAAAGACCCAATATATTCCCGTAAGTAAGTAAAACAATGATACGGGATGATTTTCATGTATTTTGAAATAGTGCAAATGAAAGCTTCACTTGCTTGAAAAAGTTCAAATCAAGGTTTTTGCATGTTTCAAAAAGTACAAACCAAGACTTTTGGATGTTTCAAAAGATGCAAATCAAGGTCTGTGCATGTTTCAAAAAAAGAAAATCAAGGTGTTTGCATGTTTAAAAAAGTGTAAATCATGGTTTTTGCATGTTTCAAAACGTTCAAATCATAGTGTTTGCATGTTTCAAAACGTTCAAATCATAGTGTTTGCATGTTTCAAAAAGTGTAAATCATGGTTTTTGCATGTTTCAAAACGTTCAAATCATAGTGTTTGCATGTTTCAAAACGTTCAAATCATAGTGTTTGCATGTTTCAAAAAATGTAAATCATGGTTTTTGTATTCTTCAAAACGTTCAAATCATGGTTTTTGCATGTTTCAAAAGGGGCAAATCAAGGGTTTTGAATGTTTCAAAAAGTGCACATTAAAGGTTTTTGCACGTTTCAAAAAGTGTAAATCAAGGTTTTTTGCATGTTTCAAAACGTTCAAATCAAGGTTTTTTGCATGTTTCAAAACGTTCAAATCATGGTTTTTTGCATGTTTCAAAACGTTCAAATCATGGTTTTTGCATGTTTCAAAAATGCAATCACATTGTCCCTGCGCGTTCCTTTGCCTTCCTGCCATATTAGATACTAAAAAAACAAAAAAAGTACTCGTCATTTTGCATCGTCGTAAGCAACAGTATCGAACATTACGTTAAAAGTATGCATGCGTCTCTTTCTGAATGAAGAGTTTTACACACTCGAGGCTTGAGAGTAGCTGATGCATCAGTCATGCCAGTAATCGTTAACGGAAACACAAATGCGCCCACTATAATGATTGGAGAAAAAGCAGCAGACATCATCCGAGAATACTGGGCTGAGCAATACTTAAGATGCCCGGCGTCCACAACTTACTACGATTACGATACAAATAAAGGCCACCAGAATACCAAATGTTTCTATTCTCAACTTACTTGAAATTATTTCTAAATTTTGTATCTGTATTTTAGATAAGCAGGCTCAGGCTCAGACCATTTTAGCTGTGAGCCATTTTCAAATAATTGAAATCCCCGTATGCTCCAATTAAAGATGTAAGTAATAATGCCATTTTTCTTTGTAAGTGTTGTACATAGAACGATTTTTTTAAGAGTAGAGGAACGTTAAAATATAATAAATTGGTAAGAGGATCATTGGAAGATAGTTTATTTTTTGTTTATCATTTTCTTAGTTATCTCCATTTCTATTGATTTCTTTGGATTTCATTTATTTTACAGAATACAATGGGTTCATATATGTGTCGTTAAATTAGTAATCACCTACATGCTAAAATGTCATACGGAAACTACTACATATTGCTATCGTAAGGGGTAGGAACAGAGATACTGACACCCTCTTATTTAAATCCTAAAAGTTAGTTTTATATTTTTTGAAATACAGAGTTACGTTTCTTTTTATGTACATTAATAGTCTTTATCGATTATCTTCATTGCACTGCCTACCATTTTTATTTACATATATACAGCGAATCAGGGCTGTGGTTATTTTAAATTGAATTATTATATTTATATGCTACGAATTACGTTCAACGTTCAACATTCAACACTTGAATTTGATCGAATTACCTCAGAATTTCACATCGGATAAGATGTACACCTAGTAGTTAATACTTTGTGACATCTTCTGGGACACTTTGCTCACTATATTTGATAATAGTAAATTATTACCACATTTAATTAGAATAATTACATGCCGATAAACATTTTTAATGTAATTGGAATTACAATTGACCTGTAATGAACCAATTGACTGAGCAGATTTTATGTTATTTAAGAACCTATATATACTGGGCGGTATCAATATACCCTCTGGACTATACAGAATACCTATAGGTATATATTAACATCTTGAAATACTCCGTAATAGTTTACTATTTCTATTTATTATGATTATTATACGATTTATATAATTAGTAGTACAGAATGATAGCATATAGGTCGGTAGGTACATTCATATTCACTATACAAGTACCTAATTACTACTTAAATTTTAAGTAATTATCACCAACATCACTTACCACAAGTTATTGTGGAACCAATGCAGTGTGAAGTTTTTTTTTAATTTTAAAAATATCATACAAATACAATATACTTTTGTGCGATAAAAGTTATTTCATACCATGTACAATTTTATTTTAAATTAAGCAAATCAAAATAACAATAAATTATTATTATTATTGTTATCGTTATCGGATTATATATTGTGTAGAGTTGATAGTTGATAGTCAAAGTCCCTATTAACTTCGAATTCGAAATAGTAAAAAATGAAAGGCTAATAAACTAAAAAAAAATGAGGGTAGGTATTCATATTTTAATATTTGGCGTTTTCTTTGAAAATAAAACATTTATTATGCAATTGGAAACACAATAAAAAAAGTTAGTTAATTTATTTTAGTCTTGTTTAGGTAGGTAATTCATTTCTTTGTGACTTAGATACCCAGCTAGTCAGCCCAATGCACGTTTGAAAAACTGAAATAATCTAAACTTTATTTCTAAATAGTAAATACTTATATGTACATAAAAGCAACGGCCTACATACAAATGCATTGTAATTGTGCCTATTTACCTTAAATGAAGTGCAATTATCTACTGTACCTATATTGAGATTTTAGGAAACGCATGTACTTAATATGCAGGTAGGGTTTTTGTACAGAAAATATTAAGAAGTTTTATGAGTTATCAAATATATAACGATTATTAAAATTATTAATTACTTAAATATTATTCGAATTTAAGTGTTTCGGGATGCCAAGTTCAAGTGGGAAGTATAATTATAAGTATAGATTGAAACTATTTAAGTATATTTCAGATAAATTGACAAGTTTGTAATTAGAATAGGTACATTACCTGATTACTGATTGCATTGCTTCATTTGGATCATCTGCTTTATTTCCTTGTGCTTGATTCCGTTTGCTAATTTTGCATAGCTAGTAATTCATGTATAGGTACTACATATAGGTATATATCTACAAGAGTATTTTATTATTTAATTGTGACTTAATTGTTGTACACCGGGGTTGATTATTTTAACTGCTGTGCTGTGCTGTAACTTTTTGGCTGTGCTGTTACTGCGTGAATGATTGAAAGGAAGCAATTTTTGTAAAAGTATTTTGGATTTTGCATGGCTGCCACACAGTAGAAGTCAGAAGTCAGAAGTAGAAGGAATTGTTTTGGATGGGAAATTCGGATATTCGGCAATTCGGCTATTCGGAATCTCGGAGAAATTCAGTTCACTCAGCAATCCCGGGATCCTTCTTTGTAAATGATACAATGGACCGAATCCCCTTGACGGAAGTCTGGAGACTCGAACCGGAATCAGAATCACAATCGGATCGGATAATCATCCATGCAGAAAAAAGAGAAACACACACAAAAGAGGGTTCTCATTAAATACAGTACAGTAACACACGCAAGAAAATTGACACCAAATTTAGCCAGTAGGTCATGTCATGTGCATACATACAAAAACAACAGATAATTTGGCTTGTGTTGCTCAAATATTGAGAGTTGGTTGATTGTTTTTTTTTGGTTAATTTCCAAACTAATGATCTAATTATTTTAAATTGAGCTCAACTCAGAGTTCTACACACAGTTTAACTAACATCATCCAATCATCACCATCACTGTTAAGGGACTCAAAACATTCAATTCATCGGTCAATTATTACCAGAACCGGTCACTGCTCGGTTTGAAATTGAAAAGCCTTTCTTCAAGTAGGTAAGTAGATAGTTGAAGCTACGCAGTGTTCAGGGAATTCATAATCACTCACAACTCAAAAACTATAAAAATTGTTATTCTGCAAAAATAATTATTATTATCGCGAACTTGTGCTACCTATCATCTACTGCAAACTAACATGTACATAAAATAACTAAATAACATGCGAAATAATTAAAATTCCATAAACAACGAGATGTAGGTATGTATGTAGGTATTTATGTAATGGTTATAACATGTAATGGTACATCAACATAAAAATACAAACAAGGAATAATTATTCACTAGGCAACGATAAAAATAATAAGAGTAATCAAAATCATTAGTCATTAATTATTAATAAATAATGTACCTATATGTAAATACATACTTATGCCATGAGAATGTGAACAAGGAAAGCAATCCAATGTATAGAAATAAAATAATTTTTTGATTAATTTAAAATAAATTGTATTATAGATACATCTTTTACTCACACTGATTGACTACTACTGTACATACGACCTACAAAGCATTTATGACTTATATAGCATAAATATTTATAGTAAATCAGATCATCATCAGTACATTCTCATTATCTCGCTAATTAATAGTTCTTGTAACATCAAAACTAAATGGACTAATAAAAGTATAAGTTCGTAGAGACGTATATACATGTAGACATTTATACAGCAAAATTATGAGATGGCCAAAAGCAGTATAATTATACAAATATTGTAACATAAATTAAATTATAATAAATATCGTAAATTAAAACAAATATTTTTGTTTTCAGTAGATAACTGTTACTGCTAGAATTCTAGTATGTAGTTAGGTATGCCAAATGTAAATGTACTGTCAACTGTTCCAAATTGAATGAATCGAACAAAAAGATAAATAAACATGTTTTAAAGACAAAAATGAATAATAATAATTAAGAATGCGTACGTCTACATCATCAAATATAGTTACACAGACCTAATACTGTACTCTAGATGTAATTATGTGTAAACTCTGTTACTACTCCAGTGATAGTCAGTATTATAATACTTTTAATGTTAGTGATTTTGAATTGAAATGATTGATGGAGTTTTTGTGTCTATGTAATGCAGGTGACAGACCTACAACTACGATTACGATCATCATCTACCTACGTCCTACTCGATTCAATTTTGCATGTAATAATTATTTGATAGTTGATAGTAATTAATTAATTGGCAATACTTCACTATTCACTGCTGTGATCAAGTTACATTTGGGTACTTCTTAAAAATGGTCCTGAATTCCTACTTGGGGTACTTGGTACTTTGCGACTTCTAAAATGGAATGTTGAATATGTATTTTGTTTGTAAACTACTACTACGATTAAATAATTATTTAGGTTTCGTCACACGAAACTCGACTCACAACCTCGCACGATATGACAAAGTTTGTATGTTACGTTTTAAATATTTAGATTATTATAGGTATATATTTGTCTCTAAAAGGTAAGATATGACCAGAACAATATTCTAATCTATCGGTATTTTTAAGATGACAAGAAATGGAACCAAATTCTAGATTAGATCAGATCAGCGTGCCCTAAATTTCGAAGGAATGGAAAGAAAAAGCACCTTCTTTTTGGCTCCATTCAAGAAATCTTTATACATGTCTGAACGAATGTACCGGGAGTAACTGTCACTTTTCATCAGGTGGTAGACGTGTGCCTGGGGAAATTAGGGGAAAATTTAATTACAAAACAAAAATTCAAAAAGTATTAGGTAATTAATAATTATATTTTAATAGTTTGACTAACAACTAATAATGAGTTGATTTACATACCAGTGCAGTGTCAAAACTCCAACGATCCGGACTTCCTTCTTGAATATTTTTCCGTGTCTGTTCGTACGAATGGGAATCCACGTTGACCAAACATGTGGAATCTGGGGCGAGGAATTCAGCCCAGATTTCTTGAGCTCTTTTGGGTACTTCGGTCATCGGGAGTCTTTTTAAATCCTGAACAGCTTCCCAAAATCTAAATGAATGTAAATTGTATAGTAAATTTTCTAATGTCTTTTTAAATGCAAAAAAAAAATAATTTCATTTATTTCGTTAACCTATATGGAACTGGACCTGGTGAGCTAGGGAAAGAATGCTTTACAAAAGTGTTTAATTCTATAAATTAACTTTTTCAAAACGGTCAAAACTAGTAAATAACACTTTT
>JAQFZC010003802.1:0-17728 GCA_034695205.1 Dicyrtoma fusca | reverse complement strand
TAACTATGCTCTTATTGGAGCAATTCGTGGAATTGCTCAGACTATTTCTTATGAAGTAAGTATAATTTTGATTTTTTTAGGATTAATTTTTTTAGTTTGTTCTTATGACTTGTGGGGGTTTAAAATAAATCAGATAGATATTTGATTTATTTATTTTTTCTTTCCTTCTTTTTTTTGTTGGCTCGTTTCTATGCTTGCTGAAACCAATCGCACTCCCTTTGATTTTGCCGAAGGAGAGTCAGAGTTAGTCTCTGGTTTTAATGTAGAATATTCTAGGGGAGGATTCGCAATTTTATTTTTGGCTGAATACGCTAGAATCGTGTTTATGAGATATTTTATTGTTGTTTTGTTTTTAGGGGGACTTTCTTATGGAATTATGTTCAATAATTTTTTGGGGATAATATTTATTTTTTTTTTCCTTTGAATCCGTTCTTGTTTACCTCGTTATCGTTATGATAAATTAATATATTTAGCTTGAAAGACTTTTCTGCCTGTCTCTCTTTTTTTAATATTTTTCTATATCTTTTTAAAGATTGTAGTTGTAAGGGGGTAGATTTTTAAATTTTTAGGGAAAAATTAATAAAGGAATTTAACCTTTTTAAACTATTTTCAAGATAGTTGCTTGGACAATCAGCCAATTAATTATTAAACTATAAGATTATTTTTTCTCACCTTTTTAAAAGTATTGGTATTAAAATGAAGTATGAAAAGTATGCTATAGTTAATATTTGACCAACTATAATGTAAGGTTGTTCTACTGGACGAGCTCCAATTCAAGTTAATAAGATTACCACTGCTACTAAGGCTCAAAATAAAGTCTGGGCAACTGGATTGAATTGAATTCCTTTAGTTTTTGTGTTTTGAGTATAAGGTATAATGAATAAGATAGAAATTGATGCAACTAGAGCAATTACTCCCCCGAGTTTGTTTGGAATTGAGCGAAGAATAGCATATGCAAATAGAAAATATCATTCTGGTTGGATATGAGGTGGAGTAATTATTGGATTAGCTGGGATAAAATTTTCGCAGTCCCCTAGTAAGTACGGGTTTGTTATTCTTAATATTGTGAGAACTCAAATTATTAGAATAAAACCAAATACGTCCTTTGTAGAAAAAAATGGATGAAATGAAATTTTTTCGGAGTTCGAATTTAACCCTAGTGGGTTGTTTGAACCTCTTTGATGAAGAAATATTAAGTGTATTATTACTATTGCGCATATAATAAAAGGAAGAATAAAATGCAAGGAAAAAAATCGAGTAAGGGTAGCGTTATCCACTGCGAATCCCCCTCAAATTCATTTTACAATTGTATCCCCTAAGTAGGGAACCGCTGTAATAAGATTAGTAATAACTGTTGCCCCTCAAAAGGATATTTGACCCCACGGGAGGACGTATCCCACAAAAGCAGTAGCTATTAGTAAAAATAAAAGTATTACTCCCACGTTTCATGTTTCTTTAAAGAAGAAAGAAGAATAGTATATACCACGTCCTACGTGAGCATAAATGCAAATAAAAAATAATGAGGCTCTATTGGCATGAATTACTCGCATTATTCATCCGTAGTTTACATCCCGTAAAATATAAATGACTCTTGAAAAGGCAATTGAAGTATCTCCTGAATAATGTATTGCTAGAAAAAGTCCTGTTGTTACTTGAACTATAAGACAAATTCCTAGTAAAGATCCAAAGTTTCATCATGAAGAAATATTTATTGGGGTTGGTAGTTGAATCAAGGAATTTGAGATAATTTTAATTAGTGGGTTTTTTTTTGTCATTATATTTTATATGTTCGAACTGGACCTATTTTTAGATGAGTAATTTTTACAGCTACAATTAAAGTTAATAATAAGTAGAATATTCTAGTAATAGTGGGTAAAACTGTAGGATAAGAAAATATTTTATTAAGTGTTAATACTGCTGTTGGCTCGCTTATAAATGTTTGGGGGTAGAAAATTCAATATATTAGCATTAAAAATATTAAAAATATTACGATAGTTTTTATTTCTACTTTAATTTTAAATATTTCATTTGAAGCTAAACTACAGATATAAACAAATAGCACTATTATTCCTCCCAAAAAAACTAGAAAAAGGACATATGAGTACCAAGAAGTTTTTAAAAAGATACTCATTATAAAAGATAAAGAAATTGTTTGCAAAATGATACTTGCTACTATTAGTATTGGGTGATTAATCATTGTAACTGTTATTGTCAATAGTAAAATAATTATTACCAGTGTAATACAGAATGTATTTAAATAATAATAAAAACTTTGGAAGTTTTAGTTAAGTGTAAACTTTTTTCTGAGTTTGTTCAATATTTATTGATTTTTGGTTTACAAGACCAATATTTTATTTAAATTAAACAAACTATTCTATTAATTTATTTTTTTATTTTGCTTAGGAGGATGTACGTTTTTAGTTCTAAAAAAAAACATCTTTTAATAACTCTTTTGTCTATTGAGTGGGGGGTGTTAGGTGTTTATATAATTTTTTTTTATTCTTTCAGTCATCTATATTTTTTCGCAAGACTACTTTTTCTTGTGTTTGGAGTTTGTGAGGGGGTGTTGGGCCTTTCTATTTTAGTGGCAATAAGTCGTGTTTATGGCTCTGATTATTTCAAAGTTTTTAATTTTATATAATGACGAGTATTCTTTTTGTTTTTATAGGTTTATTTATTAATTTTTCTTGACAAAATAAAGTTTATTTAATATGTTTCATATTATTATTTACATTTGGGAATATGCCCCTAAGTTATTCTTTTTATGGCTCATGGTTATATGTAGATATACTTTCATTTTCTCTTATTTTTCTTACTTTTTTGATTTCTATTTTTGTAGTACTATCCAGGTATTCGATTTTAAAACAAAATTATAGAGCTTCTCTTTATTTAATGCTTATTTATATATTAACTATTTCTTTATTTTTAAGTTTTTCTAATTATAATTTTCTTATATTTTATTTTTTTTTTGAGTGTTGTCTAATTCCTATTTTTTTGATAGTTATGGGATGGGGGTTTCAGCCTGAGCGTCTTCAGTCTTCTTTATATTTATTATTTTATACTTTATTTGGTTCTCTTCCGTTGTTAATTGTTATTTTTTGTTTATATAAATTAAATGGAAGGTTCTCTTTTAATTTATTAGAGACTGTTCCAGAGTTATCAGGGGTTTTGAGTGGAGCTATTTTTTTTTCTTTAGCTTTGGCTTTCTTAATCAAAAGGCCAATTTACATGCTACACTTATGACTTCCTAAAGCCCATGTTGAGGCTCCTGTAGGAGGTTCTATGATTTTGGCGGGCGTTCTTTTAAAATTAGGGGGCTATGGTTTGTTTCGAGTTAGAAGTATTTTGGTGTCTAATTTTTATGAATATAGTTCTTATATTATAGGAATCGGGATGTCTTCATTAGTATTTTTAGGCTTTATTTGTTCACGGGTGAATGATGTTAAAAGTTTAATTGCTTATTCTTCTGTAATTCATATAAGACTTGTTTTATGTGGTTTTTTTACATACTTTTGCTGAGGTCAAACAGGAATAACAGCTATGATATTTAGTCATGGATTAGTATCATCAGGATTTTTTTGCCTTTTAAATGTCTATTATGAGCGTTCATCTGGGCGTAGAATTTTTCTCAATAAGGGGTTTTTTACTATTCTTCCTAGCATTAGCTTATTTTCGTTTCTTTTTAGAAGAGCAAGTTTACCTTCTCCCCCAGCAATTAATTTTTTCTCTGAAATTTTTTTAATATTTAGAATTATTGGATATAGGTGGCTGAGAGTGTTTTTTCTTTTTGTTGGATCTTTCCTTGGGGCTGTTTATACTTTATTTTTGTTTTCAAGAATTTTTCATGGGAAAAACTTTGGGTTACTTTACAGTTTAAGTCGTCTCTCTTCTCGAGAGATGCACGTTATAATATGTCATCTTTTTCCTATTGTACTTTTTAGCTCAAAAATAGTTATCTTTCTTTTATAAGTCCAAATAGTTTATTTAAAATCTTAGTTTGTGGAGCTAAAGAAAACTTAAGGTTTTTGGACAATAAAGTTTATTAACATTTATTTTTATTTGGGTTCTTTAATGCTTATGATAAGAGGTGTGGCTTTTTATGCAGGAACAATTTTTTACTCTTCTTGTTGCAGAATTTTTTTGGAGTGAGAAATCATAAATTATAACAGGTTGTCTATTATTATATTATTTTTACTCGATTGAATAAGTTTATCCTTTATGGGGGTAGTATTAATGATTTCTGGCGTAGTTTTTTTTTACAGTTATTTTTACTTTTATGGGAATAATAACACTAAATTTGCCTATCTGGTGTTTCTCTTTATTTTCTCTATACTTCTAATAATTAGTAGTCCTAATATGATTAGTATTTTGTTAGGGTGAGATGGTTTAGGATTGGTTTCTTATTGTTTAGTAATTTATTATCAGAATTCAAAGTCCGCAAGTTGCGGGATGCTTACCATTCTTTCTAATCGAATCGGTGATATTGCTTTATTATTAAGAATCTCTTGGATATTAAATTTCGGGTCTTTTAGGTTTGGTTATTTTTCTAGGTTGTATTCTAATAAAACTTTGATGTTGGTTTTTTTTTTAGCAGTATTGGCAGCAATAACAAAAAGTGCTCAGGTTCCTTTTTCTGCCTGACTTCCCGCTGCCATGGCGGCACCTACCCCAGTTTCTTCTTTAGTCCACTCTTCTACCCTAGTAACTGCTGGAGTATATCTGTTGATTCGTTTTAGAAATGTTCTTGACATAAATTATTTTATATTCTTGATTTCAGTTTTAACTATTTTTATGTCTGGTTTAAGCGCAAATTATGAAATGGATCTTAAGAAAATTATTGCTTTATCTACACTTAGTCAGTTAGGGTTTATAATAATGATTTTATCTTTGGGGTTTTACGAGTTATCTTTTTTTCATTTGCTTACCCACGCCCTCTTTAAATCTCTTCTTTTTTTGTGTTCTGGATTTTATATTCACAGAATGGGTGATTGTCAAGATGTTCGATTTTTAGGGTCTTTGTCTAATAGGTCTCCAATTATCTCCTTGTTTTTTATTGGATCTTCCATTTCTTTGTGTGGGGCCCCATTCATGGCCGGGTACTATTCTAAAGATTTAATTTGAGAGTTTTTTTTGATAAGAAATATGAATGTCTTCATATTAATATTAATTTATATTTCAATAATATTGACTTTATCCTACACTTTTCGTTTAATGTTTTATGTTTATTCGAGAATGTTGTCTTTTAAAGTAATATTAAATAAATTTGATGATTTTGGGATATTTGTGCCCATGAGGCTTCTTTTTTTTATATCCATTTCTGGAGGAGCAATAATTTCTTGAATGTTTTTTCCTTTATCTTTTGTTTACCTTTCTTTTGAAATAAAATTAGTATTAATTTTAAGTTTGTTTTTTTTATCCGCTATGGTATTTTGTTTAAAATTTAAGAGTCGAGTAAAAATGTACAAATTTAAGTTTTTTATTAGTCAAATGTGAAATATTCCTTACTTGGCTACTTTTTTTTTTACTCGATCTTTAAAGTTAGGTCTTAATATTATAAATAGGGTAGATCAGGGGTGGTTAGAATTTTTTGGGGGGCAGAAAGGATTTGTTGTCTTAAGCGGAAAATTCTCATTGGATAAGTTTAACCTTATTAGCATAAAAGAGTATTTCTTATTATTTTTGCTATTAACAGTCTTAATTATTTTAATATTTTATTTAAATAGCTTACTTTAAAGCATAGTGGTGAAGTTACTAGGATAGTCTTGGACTTTTAAATTTATTAATATTTCAAAATATATTTATACAACGAAAATGTATTGTTTTACGATAAACTATAATAAAAAGAAAAAATAGGAATTTAACCTATTAATTTTTTAGTTAGAAGCTAAAAATTGTTCATCTTTTCTTTTTTTTGAAGATTTTTAATCTTAAAGCCATTAACAGTGACTTGCTATCTATTAGCTTTTCAAAAGTTTTTTTGAAAATTAATTGAAAGCTGAAACTTTAGAACCCTCTGCCGGAAAAGAATGTTGGGTAAGTGGGGAGACAGGATGAACAATTTTTTCTGTTCACACTTCGGGTAAATCCTTAAGGTTAGACACTTTGAAACGATATCCGGTCGCCCCGTTGAATTTGATATTATTATAGTCCCAACCCTTACGTCCCTGAGGGATTAAATGATGGTTGGGGTCATCTTCTAATACTACCTCTTTTATCTCAAAGTCGTATTCTTTTGGGTCATAGACTAAAAATTTTTTAGGAAGGCCAGCCCCCCCTCTGCCAAATTGGGGGAAGATTGAGTCTTTTTCGAAATGAAGCTCACTTAGTCGGTCTCATATTAGTAAGATAATAAAAATACATGAAATAATTTTGATTGGTGTTTTTACTTTTGAAAAAATTAAAGAATAAACCCTTGGAGTCTCTTCAATTTTAGGAGAAAGATCAATACATTTAAATTCTTGTGTGGGTTCTGTATTATGGGAGGAGGTTATTATGCTTATTAACATTCTTAAAACTTGGAGTACCTCCATTATAGACTTTGATAGAATCTAAGGTCTAACCTTAAATTTTAAGAAAGAAAAAGGGGTTTGATTTAAACCTAGGTTTCAAGTCGAAATTGAATGCAATTTAGCTTCCTGTTTTTTATTTTTTTTTAATGCAGTCGAAATGAAATTTTTGTAGGGTTCTAGCTTTAATTACTGATTTTTCAAGGGAAATACCTACTTCAGTTTTTACTATTGTTAGAACCTCTGATACTGTTATATTGTGATTGTGGGCTTTTTCAATCCGTATTAGCACTATTCCTAATGATTTGGCTTTTAGAGATTGAAGCTCGGCGTAATCTGACTTTCTTATGAATCTAGGTCGATTATTTTTTATAAAATAATCGTCACTTAGTAAGTGACCTCCGTTTCATAATTGATATTCTACTAATGTTTCAGAGTTAGACTCATTAGTACTTTCATCTTGAGTGTTTACTACGACTGTTGTGTCATAGGATTTACTTTTTTCTTGAGAAACGTAACTAAATTCTGGGTGTTGGTCTCTAGCATTAATAGTTTGATCTAGATCTTTTTCTATTATTACTTGTTTTTTTAGGTCTTCAGCTGTAGGACGAAAGTAAACTATTTTTTTTGGAATATTTTTGGGGGTGTCGGGGGTCTTTAAGATAGACTTTAATTCTGTTTTGTCTGTTGAAGAAATTAATGTCTTTGTCTTAGAGGTACCCTGAACTACTTCTGCTAGTATATTTTTATTAGTTGGCTGAAAGTTTGATCATAATACTAATGGTGAAATTTCTTTAGAAGTATGCCTGGCTGGTGTATGAGTGAGTTTATTTTTCGAAATTTCTTTTTCGAATCTTTGCTTGGACCCCTCTTCACGTATAAATGAGGGAGCTCCCTTTTTAAGTAATAGTTTATTGCCTAAGCCCTCTTTTGCCCGTTGTGGTTCATTGAGGTGGTCTTTAGACTTGGGTTCAACAATAAACGTGTCATCATTAAATTTTTTGAATATATTATTGGTTTTTTTGCTAATTTCGGCATCTGAGTAAAAATTTTTTTTCTGGTTTTCGTATTCTTGTCTTATTTTTTCTCGTTCTTGTAAAAGTTTAGTTGTAGTTGTTTTTGGAATTATTTTAATTGAGGAAGGTTTGTTGGCTACGTTTTTAGATGTAGTGTCAACCTTAGCTAATTCTATTCTAGTGGGTTGATTTTTAATGTTAGCTGCAGCAGCTTGAGATCGAGTGTAGGGTCGGGGTGGCACTTTTCCGTCCTCCGTTAGTGTAGGCTTCACATGTGAAATTAAGCTTTCTATAATTAAAGGCTGATAAAATTTAACACTTTTAATTACTTTAACCTCTAAATTTGGATTAGAGTTAAGTAGGTTAATAATGTCTGATAAAGAGACAATTGCAGAGACTGCTACTGCATATATTAGGAAGTAAGTAAGAGATCTCATTAATATGGGTGACTCAATTCAGAGATGTGTTGGGGAGAATTTAATCTTTTTCCCCTCTACATCAATTAAAATGAAAAATGATTTGTAATTGGGAGTATACAGTCGGTTAGAAAATTTAGGCCGACAATCAATGGTTAAGCGAATTTCCAAGATTAGGAATAATTTGATTAAGACCTGGACTTTTAGGTTCCATTTCAAACTTTGAAGGTTTACGGTTATTTTTAACCTAAGATCTTTTAACAGGGTTTCTCTTTTTGGCGAATCAATGAACACAGAGTGTTATATACCGATTTAAAAGATCGGCGCTTATGGTATTTAGCTACATTGACTTTAATATTTAATTTAATTTAAAGACTTTTTAAAATTAAGGATAACGTCTCTATAAAAATAGAAGCCATAATAATGTAGGGTAAGTTTAAAACTAAAAAAGCGAGTATAATTAAATATATTGAACAAATAATTAATATTACTAATCTAAATAAAAGGAGTATAAATAAAAATTCTGCTATTCTTTTAGCTTTAAATGAATTTGTGATTATAATGCCGTCTTCGTATGAAGAAGGTATCTTTATGTTTTCTTTAAAAAATAAAGTTAATCCTGTATGAATCTTAATTGACTCTTGTGGTAGTAATAAACCTTTACTAAAATTTTTAATTTGAATGGCAAAATTCCAATCGGGAATGTAGTCTCTTAGTATTATTTTATGTTTAACATAGATAATCAAAACTCATATTAAAGTTTTAATTATTACTTTAAAAATAGGAATAATCACTACTCTAGAGATATTTGTAATTATTTTTTTTTCATGAGTCTGTTGACATTAAAATTTGAAAGTCATTAGTTTTTTCATTATTAACTTATAAAGGTTAACAGGCTTTAAGCTTAAAATCTTTTAAAAATAGACCAACGCTGTTGGTACCTCCTATATGCAATACAGATATTATATTTAACTACTATTCTATTTTGCTCACTCTAAGCAACCTTGTTTTCACTCGTGGATAGTCCCGGCTAATAGGATAATAATAAATATTCAGTCTATTAGCACTCATACTACTGGGGATAATTCGTTGAATTGAATAGGTATTGGTAAAATTATAGTAATTTCAACGTCGAAAATTAAAAAGATTAAGGCTAATAAATAAAATTGTAAAGAGAAAGGAATACGGGAAGATCTTTTAGGATCGTACCCGCATTCAAAAGGTGATGAATTTTCTCGATTCATTGTTTTTTTTCAAGATACGAAGGCATTTAATAATCTTATTATTATTGTTACTACTAGAGCTGTAAAAATTATTACTATAATAATACTTTCCTAAATTAGGATCTTCTAATTGGAAGTTAGATATACTGTTTGTACTAAAAGTATTAATTACGACCCCCACACGTATATTCTTATATATAAGAACAATCATACTACATCGACAAAGTGTCAATATCAGGCTGCTGCTTCAAATCTTAGGTGATGATTTTTGGAAAAATGACCTTTTCTTAAGTGAATGAAACTAATTAATAGAAAAATGGTTCCAATGGAAACATGAATTCCATGGAATCCTGTAGTCATGTAAAATGAGGAGCCAAATACTGCTTCTGATATACTAAATCTCGCTTCTTTGTATTCTAATATTTGAAGGAATGTAAAATAGCATCCCAAGATTAATGTTATGATTATTCCTTGTTTTGCTTTATAGAGATTATTTAACAAAATATGGTGGTGTGCTAATGTTACGGTTACCCCCGACGAAAGTAAAATGATGGTATTTAAAAGTGGTACTATGAATGGATTTAAGGTTGTAATTCCTATTGGAGGTCATATTATACCTAGTTCTATTGTTGGTGAAAGTCTTCTATGAAAAAATGCTCAAATAAAAGACACAAAAAAGAACACTTCGGATAGGATAAATATTGCTATACCTAACTTTATTCCGCTTAATACTTTGGAGGTATGAAGCCCTTGAAAAGTTCTTTCTCGTGAAATGTCTCGTCATCATTGATATCCCACCAGAAATAAAATGATAATTCCAATAATTATTAAATTTTCGTTTGATGAGTGGAAGAATTTAATGATGCCAGTGACTAATGTCAATATTCCTATTCTTGTTAATAAAGGTCATGGACTTATTTCTACTAGATGAAAACAATGATTTTTTTTAATTATCATTAGTGATTAGAAGTTTCTCTAGTGTATAGGGTTACTAATACTGAAAATACGTATGACTGGATCAATGAAATTGCTAATTCTAAGATCAATAAAGCAATCTGACTTAGAATAATAAGCCCTAACATAATTCTTGTTCTTTGGGAAGCACTTGCCCCCATTAGTATTAACAGTAAATGCCCTGCAACTATGTTTGCCATTAATCGAATAGCTAGTGTTAGTGGCCGAATTATGTTTCTGATAGTCTCAATTAAAACTATGAATGGCATTAAGAGTATTGGAGTACTTTGAGGAAGTAGGTGAGCAAATATTTGATTTGTTTTTTTTGTTCACCCATATAATATTAGTGAAAGTCATATGGGCAGAGCTAGTGACATATTTACAACTAAATGTCTAGTTGAGCTGAAAATGTAGGGAAATAACCTTAGGAAGTTATTCATAAAAATGAATAAAAACAAAGTAGTTAGTAGTAAAGTTGTTCCTTTTCTTATTGTGGGACCTAAAATTAATTTGAATTCTTTGTGTAAAATTTGATTAGCTTTTTCAATCAAGATATTGAACTTCGATTTATGAATTCAATATCTTGGCATTAGTAATAAAATTGTAACAATTACAATTCAATTGTTTAAAATTTTAAAAGAAGAAGTGGGGTCAAAAATAGAAAATAAGTTTGTTATCATGTTCAATTAGGGTTATGTGTTAAATTTTTTAGATTGTTATTTTTTATAGTTGGATTAATTGCAAAAATGTAGTTTTTGCAATAAGAAGTTAAAAACATTAATGCTACGTTAGAGTATAGCATATCTCATATTATTGGTGATATTTGTGGAATAAAGGATTATCATCCTAGATATCTTAAGCTTGACAATCTTATATTTTAACTAAACTAAATCCTTATTTTATTATTTTAGAGATTCATCTAATAAATATTGAGTTTGATGTTGCTTCTACTGAGATTGGCATAAACCTGTGATTGGAACCACAAATTTCTGAGCATTGCCCAAAGAATACCCCTGGTCGTGAGACTAAAAACCTAGTTTGATTAAGTCGGCCAGGAATTGCGTCTACTTTAATTCCTAGCCTTGGAACTGTTCAAGAGTGTAATACGTCTGCAGCTGTTACTAAGTTTCGAATTTGAGTATTAAACGGAATTACAGTTCGATTATCTACTTCAATAAGACGAAAGTTATCTTTACTCAGTTCGGTAGTTGGGATTATGTAAGAGTCGAATTCTATTCTTGAAAAATCTGAGTATTCGTAAGATCAATATCATTGATGTCCAATAGTTTTAAGAGTAATTATTGGATTATACACTTCGTCTAGCAGATAGAGTAGACGAATCGATGGAAAACCAATTAGTAGAAGAATTATTGTTGGGAGGATAGTTCATAATAATTCTAATGAGTGGGACTCTAACATTATTTTGTTAATATTTTTGTTATAGGTTGTTTTAAACAAGTTAAATGTTACAATTCTAATAATTAAAATTAATACTGTATTTGCGTGATTATGGAAAAATAATAATTCTTCCATTAGTGGAGAAGATGCATTTTGAAAATTTAGGGCAGATCAAGTAGAAATTTCTAAAAAGTGTTTTTAGTACTATAAATGAATTTTAAGCTCATTACATTATTCTGCCATATTAGAACTTATTTAAATAAATCGGTTCAGAATAAGAATGGTCTATAGGAGGGGTATTTTGAAATCATTCGATTGAAGAAGACTCAATAAAATTATTATTAATTTTTCGCTGAGAGGTTAAAGCTTCCCATAGAATAACGATAAATATAACTACTGCAGTAATAGAAATATATCTTCCTATGGAAGAAACAACATTTCAAGCTGAGAGTGCATCTGGGTAGTCTGAATATCGCCGTGGCATTCCGTTTAACCCTAGAAAATGTTGTGGGAAAAATGTTAAGTTTACTCCGATGAATATAAGAAAGAATTGAACTTTTAGTCAATTAGGGTTTATTGATGTTCCTGTTAAAAGTGGAAATCAGTGAATTAACCCGGCTATGATGGCAAAAACTGCCCCTATTGAAAGTACGTAGTGAAAATGTGCTACTACATAATAAGTGTCGTGAAGCACAATGTCAATTCTTGAGTTTGCTAATACGATTCCTGTTAGTCCACCGATGGTGAATAAAAAGATAAATCCTAATCTTCATAGTAATCTAGGGGTTATTTTTAAATGTGATCCTCTCAATGTAGCAATTCAGCTAAAAATTTTTACTCCTGTTGGGATAGCAATAATTATGGTTGCTGCTGTGAAGTATGCCCGGGTATCTACATCTATTCCGACTGTAAATATATGGTGAGCTCACACAATAAACCCTAATAATCCGATTGCTATTATAGCGTAAATTATACCTAATTGACCAAATGTTTGTTTTTTACCTCTTTCAAAGGTGATAATATGAGAAATAACTCCAAACCCAGGTAAGATTAAAATATATACCTCTGGGTGACCAAAGAATCAAAATAGATGTTGGTAAAGAATGGGGTCTCCTCCACCAGCAGGATCAAAAAAAGTTGTGTTTAAGTTTCGGTCAGTTAAAAGTATAGTAATAGCACCAGCTAATACTGGGAGAGAAAGAAGTAAGAGAATAGCGGTCAAGAAGACAGATCACACAAATAGTGGGGTTCGGTCCCAAGTTATTCCTGGGGACCGTATATTGATAATAGTTGTAATAAAGTTAATTGCTCCTAAAATTGAAGAGATTCCTGCTAAATGTAAGCTAAAGATTGATAGATCAACTGATGCCCCAGCATGACTAATATTTGATGAAAGGGGGGGGTAAACAGTTCATCCTGTGCCAGCACCTCTTTCTACTAGCCCTCTGGCTAAAAGAAGAACTAATGATGGGGGTAATAGTCAAAATCTTATGTTATTTATACGAGGAAAAGCTATGTCGGGGGCTCCAATTATTAGAGGGACAAGTCAATTTCCAAATCCACCAATCATGATTGGTATTACCATAAAAAAAATTATTACAAAGGCGTGAGCTGTTACTACTACATTATAAATCTGATCGTCTCCAAATAATCTGCCCGGCTGTGCTAATTCTAATCGGATTAATAAGCTAAAGGCAGTACCTACTATTGCTGATCAAAATCCTAAGATAAAATATATAGAGCCGATGTCCTTATGATTTGTTGAGAAAATTCATCGAATGATAGAAAAGTGGCTGATATAGGTGATAAACTGTAAATTTATTTAAGAAGGGTAGACTTCCTTTTCTTGGTTTATTGAATTTTTTGACTGCAAATCTTAAATAATTTATTTACAATAAAGTAGACCTAGCAAAATTTATATTTTGTCATTAGTTTTAAATAAATAGCATAATTATAGGAACAATAATGTTTCCTATGACTCTTACCATAGAATAAAAGTTATTCTTTAAAATTGCACTCTTTTTTATTGTTTTTATTTTGTGTGTTTTATTTAAAAAAATAGAGTAGCAAATACGAGTGTAATATAATAGGGAGATAAAAGATGCCGAAATTAAAATAATAGACAATATTATTATTTTTCTTCTAATAATATTTGTAATAATTATAATTTTGGCAGAAAATCCAAGCAAGGGGGGTATCCCCCCCATGGATAAAATATTTATTGAAAAAGTAATTTTTTGGGGTATTCTTAGATTTACGTTAAAGATATTTCTGATTTTTTTTACTTTAAAATTAAAACAGAAAAAAAAAATGGAGGCTAGAATTACTCTATACGCTAAGAAGTATATACATCATGTTTTTTCACTAATAATGACTGCCGGTATTATTCACCTAGCATGTACTATTGATGAATAAGCTATAATTTTGGGCAAAGAATTTTGGTTTAAGCCTCCCAGAGCTCCCGCTGTAGCACTAATTATAGCGAATGCAGAAATTAGTATAGAATTAGTGTAAGTTAAAAAGATAAATGGTGCAACTTTTTGCCATGTTAAAATTATAAATGATTGAATTTTTATCCCTACGAGTTCTAAGGTTTGGGGTAATCAGAATTGGAATGGGGGAATTCCTAGCTTAATTATTAGTGTAACAGTCATTAGCTCACTATAAATTAAAATACTGTTTGAAAAATCAAAAATAAATGATATGTTAAATGAAAATATTATAATTATTGATGCAAAAACTTGAACTAAGAAGTACTTAATAGTAGCGTTTGTAGAATTAAAGTTAACTTTATTAATTAAAAGGGGGATTAATATTATTAAATTAATTTCTAACATTATTCAAGCTACAAACCATCTATTTGTCCTGATGGATATAATTGTTCTTATTATTAATAGTGTGTAAAATATAAAATTTCTTGTTTTTAAAAACATAAAAAAGAGAACATAGGTTCATAGTTGAGGTATGAACTCAATAGCTTAATACTTTAGCTTATCTTTTTATATTTAGTTTACACGAATAAGAAATTTTGAGTCTCTAGGAAACAGTGAAAATTCTGTTAATATAATGTTATATTTTTCTTGGAGCTATTATAGATACATAAATAGTTATTTTACATATAAGAAAAACATTAAAAATGTATTATTTACTCTATCATAGTAACCCTTTTTGTCAGGCATTTTCTTTAGATTTACTTCATAAATATGATAGTTTTTAAGATTCTAAAGTTATTTCTAAGGTATTTCTGTATTTTTATATAAATCATAAGTGAGTCCCCCAACTTTGTGAAAATTATTTATTTATATGATATACATTTATTAATATATAATATATATATATATATGTATATCATATAAATATATAATTCTCCTAACAGAGAATTATATATTTAATTATTAACATATATAAATTAATTATATATAAAATATTTAATAATATATATACATATAATTATTTATATATTATTATATGTATATTATATAATAAAATATTTTATATATATAAACATGTATATATATTAATAAATAATATTATTAAATATTATTTTATATTAAGTCTATTCAGTTTCTCTTTTTTTTTAAAAAAAAAAAAAAAAAAAAAGAGAAAGGGGCTTCGTTGAGTTGTATATAAAAGTTTGATTCTTGCTTTATTATTAATTATTAAAAAATTTTACATGTAATGTTGTTTTGAAAATTGTTATTTTTAATTAACTTGTTATGTCGCAGTAATTAGTCTTAAACAATCCCACTATGGATTTAGTTATTTAAATAAGGTCTGAATAATTTTGTGCCAGCATTCGCGGTTACACTTTAAGTCCTAGTTAATAGTTTTTGGTTAAATTTAATTTTTATTTTAATATTTAAGTAACAGATTTTATGGGGGTAAAATCTTTATTTTTGTATTTAAAATTTATTATTTTTTACTTTTTACTATTTTGTGGACCTGGATTAGATACCCAGTTATTAGTAAAAAAAATATTTTACCATGGTAGTACCAATTTAAACTTAAAGAATTTGGCGGTAAACTATCCTTATAGAGGAACCTGTTTTATAATCGATAATCCACGTTTGTCTTTACTGAATTAAAATTTATATACCGTTGTTTAAAAAATTAATCTTGAGATTAGTTTGTTTTTTTTTTAAAAATTAAATCAAATCAAGGTTTAGTTATATTTCAGAAAAAATTGGTTACAATAATTTAAAATTACAGACTTTTTTTTTACTAAAAAAAATTAAGATGGATTTATGGGTAAATTAATTTACTTAGCTTTTTTGGTAATGGCCCTAGTTTATGTACACATCGCCCGTCGTTCTCGTTTTAAGATGAGACAAGTCGTAACAAAGTAGGTACGCCGGAAGGGATACCTTGTTTAATATATAGCTTAACTTAAAGTGTTTTATTTACACTAAAATGATCATTGCCTAAATGTGTCTTACTAAAGTTCTAAGGAAGTAATAAGGGATACCTTGTTTAAGATATAGCTTAACTTAAAGTGTTTTATTTACACTAAAATGATCATTGCCTAAATGTGTCTTACTCAGTATGGTATTATTATCATAAAGGTTTTATAATTTTTAGTTCTAAGGAAGTAATTATATTTTTTTAACAGTGTTGGATTTTTAAGTTATTTATTAATGAGTAAAATTATACATTTCTACCTTTTGTATTAGGGAATATTTAATTACATTATTTATAAGATTTTCTCGAAAGATTAAGATTTATTTTACATTTAAAAATAGTAGAATTTATTTTTAAGAACTGTAATATGGAGGAGAAATTTTATTTCGGTTAATTTGATATCTAGTTCTTTTAGCATAAATTTAATTTAATTAAGCTAATTTATTGTTTAAATTTAAATATATAATTTAGTTTAATAAATACTTAAAGGGATAATCTTTTAAGTTAATTAATCAATAATCTTAATTCTTGCGAATTATTTTTTTAGGCTTAGAACTAGCTTTATTTGAATTGGGTTAAACTTTAAAATTTTTTGTTAATTTATTATTTATTGATTTTGTTTTATAAGTAGAACTAAATTTAGTCCTTTTTTTTAGATTAAAATGATATTATGATTAATTTTTATTAATAGGTTTTTATTTAGTTTCATTAAATATTATCAACTCGGCAATAATAATTTTGAATGTTTAACAAAAACATTTCTTTCAAATTTATGTTGAAGGTATAGTCTGCCCACTGATTTTTTAAAGGGCCGCGGTATTCTGACCGTGCAAAGGTAGCATAATCATTAGCCTTTTAATTGGAGGATTGAATGAATGGCTGAACAATATTATTCTTTATTATATTTAAATTATTAAATTTAATTTACAGTAAAAATTCTGTAATTTTCTTAATAGACGATAAGACCCTATAGATCTTTATTTCTTTTTTTAAATAGTAATTTGGGGGAATTACCCTTTTAAAAAAGAAGTTTTGTTGGGGCAACATTAGAATAAAAAAAGTTTCTTTTTGAGTAAAACATTTCTGTATTATCCAGTTTTTTGAATTTAAAAAGTTACCTTAGGGATAACAGCGTTATATTTCTGGAGAGTTCTTATCAATAGAATATCTTGCGACCTCGATGTTGAATTAAAATTTTCTTTTTAGGGCAGTATTTAAAAAAGATAGTCTGTTCGACTATTAAAATTTTACATGATTTGAGTTCAAACCGGCGTAAGCCAGGTTGGTTTCTATCTTTAAGAAATATGTTATATTTTTTAGTACGAAAGGATCATTGATATTTAATATTTGCTAATTTGGCAGATAATTGTTTTTGATTTAGAATCTTTATATTTGAGTAATACACTCTAATTTAGCAATTGTTGATTTTTATTTGAGTTTTTTTTCCTATTTTTGTCTTATTTTGGGTGTTTTGGTTAGGGTAGCTTTCATAATTTTACTTGAACGTAAGGTTTTGAGATATATTCAGCTTCGTAAAGGACCCAATAAAGTAGGGGTGTCTGGGTTACTTCAGTCGTTTGGAGATGCAATTAAATTATTTTCTAAGGAGCAGTTTTTTCCCATTAAGAGTAATAATTTTATCTATTTTTTGTCCCCTGTCTCTCTTCTTACGGTTACTCTTTTTTTGTGGGTCGTTGCAGCTAATAATAGTAATATTATAAACATGCCTTGAGGCTCACTTTTTTTTTTTTGTTGTACTAGCTTTAGAGTTTATGCTTTTATTGGAAGGGGTTGATCTTCTAATTCTAACTATGCTC